>JAUBNY010000635.1:1123578-1156782 GCA_032275445.1 Crypturellus soui | reverse complement strand
CAGGTGCAGGACCCTGCACTTGTCCTTGTTGAACCTCAGGAGGTTCCTCTCTGCCCAACTCTCCAACCTGTCCAGGTATCTGTGAATGGCAGCACAGCCCTCGGGAGTGTCAGCCACTCCTCCTAGTTTGGTGTCATCCGCAAACTTGCTGAGGGTGCACTCTGTGCCTTCATCCAAGTCATTGATGAAGAAGTTGAACAGCCCTGGGCCCAGTACTGACCCTTGTGGAACATCACTGTTCACAGGACTCCCAACTAGACTCGACCCCATTTATCACCATCCTCCAGGCTCTGCCATCCAGCCAGTCCTCAATCCACCTTGCTGTCCGCTCATCTAACCCACGCTTCCTGAGCTGAACAAATGGTATTTAGTTAATATTTACACAATTGGAAGGAGCTCAACTGTGCAGAACTCAGTGCTGACAAACCTTTTGAAGGTCAGGAGCGAAACATCAACTCAGAGATGTTGCTCACTTTGTGAGCCTTATGGAGACCCTGGGACTTGAATTCTCACTAGCAGGCAATGTAAAACACTGCACTAGCGACCTAACCTCCTGCCACCTTGGATAGCAAAATGGCTCTTTGGAGACTAGAGCTGCAGGCCTTTGTCCTAGAAGCTCCTGGTAGGTTAACAACAGTAGGTTAACAACACCTGTTTTTCCTTTTCTTCCTTGTTCCAAAGGGCAGTCCATCAGTCTGTCATGCTACATCAGTTCTGATACAGGAACCAGTAACATTAAGTAAATGAATAGTTCCTTTGTAAATAGCTGTTAGAACATTTGTTGCTGTAGTTAAGTGAAGCCTAAAGCAGTTGCTGTGATCTTACCCCATCACTATTGTGCTTAAGGTTGAGGCTTAATTCAAATTTAACTGCTAGGACCGGATATGCAGGCTAGTTGCACTTTACATTGCTAATGCAGATATTGCTTAGTTGCATCTGTGGTTCCCCTTGTGCAAATTTTTGCCTTGTGTTCCTTGTTTTTTTTTTCAGTGTCCTTGTGAGATAGTTCTGTGTAAGCTTAGTTTTTAAAATCCAGTGAACCGAGCCATAGTGAGATTGATTTTCTTTTTCTTGGCAAGATTAAAAGATAAGCAAAACTCTTTCCAAAAATTAGCTACAGTTATCAATCATGTAGATTTGGCACATATAATGTAGTTTGGGTTTCTTCTAATGAAGTAATTTCTTATTCTAAGTGGATCTGTTTTTTTTTTTTTTATTATTGTTGATGTTGTTAAAATACATAATCACTATATGGCTTATTTATTTATTGTATTTTGGTTTCACTATAAACATCTCTGCCAAAATGTTTAGTGGGGCTGCTGTTCTGGACTCACTGCAAGGACTTTCAAAACTACATCTGAAGTGTAGTTTCTTTTCTATACAAAAGATGGATGTTGATTGTGATATTAAGTGGTTTTAATGTAACAGTTGATGCAAGAATTATGGATGCTTTGGTATTTACAGACACATGCTGTTTGATGTTCAGGTACTACTACTGAAATGCTAATAGTACAAAGAATGATAGTGTATATATAATGCTAATCTTATTACACAGTTCCTTCTTACTATGGAAACACAGACATAAAAATGAATAACAAAGGAAACCATAAAATATACATATTTTAACATATTCATATGAATGCATTCATATTTGTGGTATGAATCACTGTAGTCTTGTTGTGGCAGTCCAAACAAAAAGTATTTAAGAAAAAGGTGAAGGGAAAGGTGTAGCAAATTGTAAGAGTGCAGAAATAGTGACAATTTTTTAAACTTTGAAATTTTGATAGTGTACAGCAGCTATTGCTTCACATTTCAAATTGATTCATCCATTTTTTTTTCTGGAATCTAGACTAGTTGTCGTTTAACAAATAATGCTTTTGTCTTCCTTTCACATGTTCCTTCAACATTTTCACTTCCTTTCAACCTTTTCTTTGCTGTGCTGCCTCTTGTGCCTCTTGCTCTGTGAAGTGGGATATTCCGTGGGTGGGAGAGGAATAGAAAGAAAAAAGGAAGAAAGTGATTCTTTGGCTCTTCTGTGCTCTCTTTTGTGAGTAGATGACTTGTTTTAAGCAGCAGTGCAGTGAGACAGGCCTTAGTCTGCCAAATCTGTCTCTTGCTGTTTGAGAAAACTGTGAGCATCTGGAAAGGAAGAGATCCATTTTCTGTGTGTGCTCAGGAAGACTGTGCAGTTTGACTTACAGTTACAGTATTGTGTTTGCATGAGAACAATTTTTTATGGTGGTTTATGTTTTGAAGAAACAATATGACTGTTTACCATTCAGGGACAATCTTCCTTTTTTGAGGGGTTGATTTAGTCTTTGATAAAGAGAATTATTTAAGTATTTCGCTTATCTCGGTATGTGCCATTATTGGAGAATATCAGATGTTTGTCTAATAGTCCACTTACAACATATTCTTTAGAGTTTATTCACCATTCTTTACTTAGTAATAAACTTATAATTCCTCCTTTTTTTTTTTTTCTTACCAACTTTTACCATCGAGAATTCTTTTAAAACCTTCAGCTTACCTCCATTTTGAAAAGGAAAAAGGTATAGAGAATGAAGGGGAAAAAAAAACACCTCAGATTATTTTCTCCTCAAAATTTTCTCCTTCAGATTGAGCCTAAAATAAATTCATTAAGTTCTTTTTTTAAAAAAATAGAAAATGGTATAGGTCCTGATATTCCTGAATGCCTTCCCTAGCCTCTCTCGGTATGTTTAAAGATAGTTGCATGCATCCATCCTAATAGCATTCTGAACAAATTTGACAAAGTATTGTATTTTGGAAGTATCTTCCATGTTGACTTAGTTGCAGCTAAATCAACATTGCAAAAATTGTATTTTTTGGCCTCTAACACTTAGTGTCAGAGTATTTTTCAGGGAACTGTCTGCTCGCCCTTTGTAACTTTCTTTAAACAGCTGGACCAAGCAAGCTTCTTAAGTTTTTCTTAATCAGAACATTTAGGGAGAGACTTGAATTAAGTCATACAAAATATTATTTCCATTTTGACTATTTTCTATGTGTCTTTTTTTCCCCCTGTTTAAGTTTAGT
Source organism: Crypturellus soui (assembly GCA_032275445.1). NCBI lineage: Eukaryota > Metazoa > Chordata > Aves > Tinamiformes > Tinamidae > Crypturellus > Crypturellus soui. The sequence goes on along the minus strand of JAUBNY010000635.1, from coordinate 1,153,731 downwards.
GGCAATAAAAATGCTTTTGCCTGACCTCTAGAAAGTAGAAATTTAAGCTGTCATTTAGTTAGAAGATAATTATTTAAATCCTTATGGTATCACAACCTTCAAAAGACACTATGAAGATTAACAGCAAGTTTTAGCTCTCCCTTGTTGTGTAATTTCTCTACTAGTACAAATGTTATTAATAATATAAAAATAGAGGTTAATGCTTAAAGAAAAATGTTGCCTTCCTTTCTGTGATCTTTCTCTGTTGAACTATGTTGCTATCTTCATGGTTTGAACAAAAATCATAGTTGAGTATTTGGGTTCAAGTTGCCTGTGCATTAATACATTTCCAATTAAACAGAATTAGTATTCCTTTTCTTCTGAACTAAATTGCACTTTTTTTTTCCCTTTTCTGTCTTCCCCCTACTCCCCTGCCCTGTACTTTCTCTCTCTTTTCATTCTTCCCCTTCCTACCCTTCTCCCTCTAAAAATATTCTCAGGAATGACTTGCTGATGGTTTGCCGCCAGCTGAACATGGAGGAGTCTGTGGCTGAGATCATGCACCAGCTGGGAGCAGATGAAAGTGGAAAAATTTCCTTTCAGGATTTTAGTCACTGCCGCATGCAACTGGTACGAGAAATCAGAAAAGAGGAAGTGGAGCTTTCTGTGAAATCAGATGACTCTTGCAAAAAGAAAAATTTAAGGGATAGGATGGCTTCCTGGCCGACTAGCAGTGATAACAGTTTAGGTAGGTATAACTTCTAAATGTTGTGCTGCTGTGATCTAAGTAGGTGCTCTCATTTTTACTGGCATCAAGTTTTCAGCTGCAGTATTATGTGAATATGCTTTGGCATGATTTTTTTTTTGCTATAATTGTTAGAGTCATCCTTAGCGTGAACTACAGTGTATGGAGAACATACTCTTTTAAAAGCCCTAGTTGCTCAAGACATCAATCCTGAAAAGATAAGAGTTGCAATGCACAGCTGGTGACTAAAGACTTGGTGAGCTCTTCATTGGAAAGCCCAGAAAGGTAGGTGGTTGTGTAGAAATATTGAAACCAGAGAGGGAAATAGCCTTTGAGATATAATATACGGTAGGAATGTGGGTGTTTTGGGGATGTTTTAGAAAAATTTTCTACATACTTGGGGATCTGAGTGCTGGAAATTCCTTGAGATTTAAAGAATATTGGCATTCTCCTTTCATTCTGCCCTGTCTCTATGCAAAAAAAGGCAAGAAAAAACCTGTTGCTGTGCTATGTGCAAGAACACAAGGTATAGGAAGGGACTCTATGTGCTGCTGAGTCTTGTTCTCTCTAGCATTAAGCACCTATAGCTGCTTCCTTTCACCATATAATTTAGAGATTTATGTATCCCCTCAATCATTCTTGTTTGCTTGGACAACATGAGTCTAGATTTTTTTTTTAATACTCATTTAATGGGGAATCTCTCAGGAAAAATCACATTTGTGCCTGAATTTAAGAGTATTTTTTTACTATCAGATATACGTCACAGAGAACATGCCTGTCTGTATTCTGACTCCTCTTATAACTGACCTGTCTTTTCTGTGTGAGGCTTTTTATTTTTTTCTCATGTTCCTTAGCAGGATTCATGTTGTTCTGTCTTCCAGTACTTCTGTCTGTGTATGTTCTTGGCTTGTCATCTCAGATACTTGAATTTCTTTCATTTGTTTTGTATCACTGATGAATTCCTTGTCTTCCTGTTTTTTTTAGTTGGCTACATTCTTCCCTCAGTATCCTATAATCTGATGTTTGTTGGTTTTCCGTTTGGCTCATCAACATAACAATTCACAACTTCGTTTCTTCTTTGCCACCTGGTCTCTTTTCTTGTTTTGCTTTCATAGTCATATTTTGGTGTAGTCAGTATTTCTTCTGAAGATCCTACTTTTATATGTGCGTGTCTGTATGGGTACATTTACATATATATATGTGAAGTACAAGAGGATTAAGTCCTTATTTATTAAACTCCTGTTAACATTATCCATCACTGTCTACACTGCATCTTCAGAATCCTTGGCCGCAACTGCATATATTCAGCACTCCAGGAGTTTGTTGGAGGTTTCTGGCAAAAACCTTCTTTCTGAGACAATCCTGCCTTGTAATTAGGGGTTGTAATTACTGAGGGGTAAAAGATATCCTAAACTACACAGGAGGCAGTGTATATTACTGTCCTCAAATGCATACCGCAAATAAATCTTGCTAACTGCTGCTAAAAAATATTTTCATATCATGAGCCTTCAAATTTGTTGGTGACTCCATTGTTCCCAGGACAATCCATATTCCTTTTTCTCATTCCCTTGTTTACAGTACAGAAGTCTAATGCATATTTTTAGGTTGATGAGTTGTCGTTTTTCACTTTTTTTTTTTTTTTTTTTTTTTTTTCAAAAGTTGATTGACCTCAGGAAAAGTTTTGAATGTCCTGCCTTGGTTATTTTGTGCCATGTTCATGAAACCTGATTTTCCCATACAGTAGTTTTAAACATATAAAGGCTTAATGTTTTACTTTCCCTGGTTTAACTTACTAATATTGGAAAACATGGACATATTCCCCCACATAAACAAAACAAAACAAAAAAACAGAATGGGAGAAAATAAAAATAACAACAATGAACATCCAAAATGCAACTGTTTTTATATGGCTGTGAAAGAAAACTACTGTGGCAGCACTGTGTAAGATGTAATAATACAGCAGAACTATACTTATAATGATTTAAGGAAGTTAGTTGAATAGGTATGGCTTATGTCATTTTGTGTGTTGTGTGTGTTTTACATGTTTCATGTGAAAGCTAGAATTATATTTGTTTGTTGCTACATGTTAGGTAGATTTGCCTAGCTGTTCGTGGATAAATGACAAGCTGCCTTTTTTTTTTCTTTCCACAATAAAGATACCCTGTTTCTATTGTCTGTTTCCCTTAAGAGTGGACAAATATAATCGGTATATTTGTATCTGTATCTGTATACAGAAAGAATCTGTAAATTTTTCAGGCTGGTGAATTTTTCTGTACCTACTGATATGATTTCATATTTTAGGTGATCAATTAAGAAAATAAGAATTCATAAATAGTATTTCACTGTAGGATAGTGATCAGCCTATGCTATGTAGCCAGCTCCCCTGTTATCTCTACTAAAAGGACAGTTCCTGATAATCTGATACAGTAATTTTTGTATACATTATCTATCGGGTATGAGAATAAGTCAAAGGAATGACAGACATTTGGTCTCGTATGAGGCTTATGGATAAGTATTAGCTGGAACAGAAAATCATTGCTTTTTACCTTGCATTGACTCAGTATTTGACCTTACTAAAAATAAATTGCTTCCAAGAAATTGATGTGATTAGATTTATTCAGACTGTAATTAATTAAGTGCTGTGGAGTTAGAGGTCATATAGATCCATAGGTACTGCAGTTTCGTCCTGAGACTTCTGAGCAAAGTTTCGCCCTGGAGTTGTTTAATGTGAAAAGCTGTTCTGAATATCTCCTAGGCTATATTTATCTACTATAAACTTACATTAAATTTAACTGGATCAGTATATTACATTCAGATATTCCTTTCATGCTACTATCTCTGTGATGAGTAGAAAAGCGTAAGTATTTTTTATCATTAGGTAAAAATTTAACGTAAAAATCTAGTTCTATGAGCAGCAGTACAAATGATTTGGATTTTCAAGTAGTTTGCACCTGACAGTTGATTAATCTTTAAATTAAAAGTGGAGTGTATAGTATATTAGCTATTAAGTACTAATGAACCTACACAAAACAGAAGTCATGCCTGAAAAATGGATTCCCTGGAGTCTGATAGGACAGGAACTTGTATTGAACCTTTCTCGTGGTTTGTTTGTTCATGTGTACATAATAGGTGTACTACATCAGACTAGGAGGCAATACACCACTTCAGAAGAATCATTAGAGTGATGAGAAGTGGATGCTGTGAGCAGATAATAAGCATGTGCCCTCATGGCCAAGAAGGCACATGGGATCCTGGCTGCATCAGGAGGAGCGTTGCCAGCAGGTCGAGGGAGGGATCCTGCCGCTCTGCTCAGCTCTGGTGAGGCCGCACCTGGAGTATTGGGGGCAGCTCTGGGCTCCCCAGGATGAGAGGGACGTGGAGCTTCTAGAGAGGGTTCAGCGTAGAGTGACAAAGATGATTAAAGGACTGGAACATCTGTCGTATGAGGAAAGACTAAGCGAGCTGGGTCTGTTTAGCCTCAAGAAGAGAAGACTGAGAGAAGATTTGATCAACATGTTCAAGTACCTGAGGGGTGAATGTAGGGAGAATAGGGCCAAACTCTTCTTGGTGGTGGTCAGTGACAGGACCAGGGGTGATGGGTGCAAGTTGAAACACAGCAAGTTCCATCTCCATGTGAGGAAGAACTTCTTTCATGTGAGGGTGACAGAGCCCTGGCTGCCCAGAGATGGTTGTGGAGTCTCCTCTGGAGATCTTCAAAACCCACCTGGCTGTTACCTTTTGTCCAGTGCTCTAGCTGTCCCTGCTTGAGCAGGGGGTTTGGACTGAATGATCTCTAGAGATCCCTTCCAACCTCAGTGAATCCATGATTCTGTTAATAGGGCAAATATTACAAAAGTTCAATTCCAAGGCCTTGAACCAGAGATGGCTGCATTTATGTACATGCACTTGCAGGCTCTCACTCTGTGGTACTGTCCTCCAGAAACACAGCTGTGAACCTATGCAGTTCTTTAGCATTTATGATGTCCTAAAGTCAAGAATTCCATATTATCTTTGTTATATGAAAAACCAGCTTTCCCTTTGCATGTTTTCTTTTCCTCCTGCCTCTGGCATATATAGAAGGGGGTTGAGTCACATTGCATGTATATATTTTTTTCTCACTAGAAGTATTAATAGGTTCTCTTGATGTCTTTTTCAACAGAGATTGTATGAATTTAGCATCAGAGAGGTTGGTACTGCTATCAAATGCCTTTGAAATTGTCAAGTGGCCTAAAGAAATTGGGGGGAAAAGGGCAAGTATTTCTGTGGGCAAAATCTGCCTGCAGGGGGAAACCTGAACTGCTGGTGCAATTGCTGCTGGCACTAGCTCAATGCAAGTGAGGAATGGCCAAGACATGAGTAGGTAGCTAGCATTGAAGCCTTGGCCTTCTCAACACCACCGCTCTACAGAGCACCACATCTCTGACTTGTTTCACAGTAATCTATCTGCATGAACAAGTCTATGCATTTTAGCCAGCTTGAGCAGCAAGACATGGATCTCTGACTTATCAGATAAAGTGTAAATCTAAGTGGTAACTTTTGTTACAGTTATGTTTTCTACATGATCTCTGGTAAGATTGAATATCCAAAGGCTTTCAGAGAGGACATGCTTCATTTGGCTGCTGCCCCTAGGGATGAGCCTGTTGACATATCTCACTCTCCAGTTTCTGTAAAACAAGGATTGCCTTGCAGAACATTTCTGCATCTCCTTTCCTGACTAGTTTAGTGATATGCACTTCATTTTGCCTATCTCTAGCATTAACACTGTAGATCACAGTTTCTAGAATAACAAGCAGGAAAATTAGATTTTTTTTTTTTTTTGCTTTAGTTCATGTGAATTAAGGTCCAATCCAGATTGAGAACATCTTGAATGGAAGTTGAGGAGACTCCATATACAGATAAAATTGTAATGTGAGCAAAAATAATACTGCTTTTTCAGAGAAATACTTTTTTCCAGTACCTATCAGACTTGTCCATTGTGTTTTATGTTCATAATGTTACTCATGGCATATAAAACCCTTTCAAAGTGTTTTTGCATATCTTGGCATGATATAAAAGTATTTTTGGGGAGTTGTTCTTTAAATTATTTAGAAAACCCTAAATCTGTGCAGCAATTAACAAGGCAGCAAAGATGTTGTTCTAAAAGTCTAAGCCTTTTCCTTTTTAAGGCAAAAATTATTTTAATTGTTTCATTTCTCCCTTCATTTCTTGTGGAGTAAATTGCCCTAGTTAGTCTAGTTGGATTTACTTCTTTTACAGCTTTTTATCCTCCCTTCCAGTCCTAAGGAGAACATGGCAGAAATAAAATAATCTAACATGGCATCTTCTGTGCAGTGTTCATCAAAACAGATGTAGGTATCATGGGAAGAAAACGGTCTAATAGTGATCCAGCAGGCTAGTCTTAGAGAGATTCTCAAAATATAATGCATGGTTAGCCTTGCTAAGCAAATTCTTCTGGGGCATTGTAGAAGCCTTTGCAAAAATTCTAATGAAAACTTGTTTTTAGGACTAGATAATCTAAAAAAAATATAATCTTTTTCAAAAACAGAGAAGCTATTTGATTCTAAATTCTTGTAATGGATGTTTATGAGAAAACTTTTTATATTTTTGAATAAACATTCTTACCCACCTGTGCGTGAGAGGATTTGTAATAAATAGAATTTATTTATAAACTGTAATTTCTACATTGCTGTTAGAGTGTTTTTATCTTGATGTTCTGAAATGCTTCTTTGAAGGAAATATTGAGGATGGTCCAAGAATATGGGCATAAAATTTTCTGACATATAATTAGCTGAACAATCTATAGGAAGCTACTGTTTTCAACAGATAGAAGTAAAGAGCATGAGAATTGCTGAAGAAGTTTTTGACCAACCTTTTAGTAGGGAGGTGAAAATGGAGATATTTTGTAGAGATAAATTTGATGTTTGAAGTTCTCTCAGTCCTTTGCCTTGGTGTTTGTTGTCTCAGTTAGTCTAGGCTCCTTGGCCTTCATGGTCCATGTTGAGAAATCAGACTGTGTGGTCTGCTTCACAAACCCAGAGGATCTCAGGACCCTGCAACAGTGTAAGGAATCTGGAAATTTAATTTATGCAAGTTTTGCAACTAGGACTGGAGTATGGGAAAACCTGTACTCTTGCACTCTTGATGGGCAGCACAGAAACAAGAAAAGTGTTTCATTAAAGATCCTGCTTTTGTTGTTGTTGTTTTGTTTATTTATCAGAAAGCCTAGTGTTCCAGAAATTGATAGAATTTGTTTTTTTGATATAATTTTGCCAGAACTTGTGGACTAAAAGCTTTTTTAGCAGTCTTCAGTTTTGATCATTTTTATTTGCTCATGTTCCTTGTCCTATTTTATGTCTTGAAACTACGAAGCTTGAGGTAAATCAGTAATCATCATATACCTGCTCCATGTTTCATGCTTCATATTGTTTTGTAATCTGATTTTGTATACAAATATATATAGATAAAATTTAAAAATATTTATTTATATATAATATATTTTATATTAATTAATTAGTTGTATTAATCAAATGAATTGCTCTAAATTATTATAAACAGCTTTGTAAACAACATCTGAAACTTTTTATTATGATTATGGAATCTTGTATTTGCATGTGTCATATGCTGTGATCAGACTGAGCTGTTATAAATGTGAGATTATAAAATCTGCAAAATTTTAAATACTAATGAGGTATTTAAATATTAATTAGGTAAATAAGAGCAGGGGCTGACTAAATGAACAGCAAAACCTTCAAAAGATGGTTCTTAAATGTTTCAGATAACCGTTAGGTTTTTCCAGCTCTGTGATTGACATTACTACTTCTAGAATATTCAGACATATTCTAGGTATTCTGCTAAGCACTAGAAACATAAACCTGCCCATACACAATAGATGTTTGCTGTAACAGGAGATTTCCCATGAATCAATTGCAGATTGCAAGACAGACAAATGCAAGTAATATTAGGAAAGCAATTAAAGAATATTTATGTAAAAACTCTCCTGAGTAAAAGTGTCATTTTTGAGTTTGACATGTATCCTTTAAGAGGCTTCACTGTATGAAGTACAATGTGTTTTCCAAATAGTTAAATTCTACCTCTTTTTTTGTTGTTGTTGTTATTTTAATTTGTTGATGTCAGAACCTCTTATTTTCTGGGGTTTGTACCAGAAGAGAAGAGAAACACAATTACCTCAGAAGTTAAAAGAGTGTTATATCCTGTAACAAGGTTTTGGGGGACTGTCTTGTTTAGAAATTCTCTGTACTTTATTTGAAAGTGAAAAACACACTTGTGGTGCTAATATTACATTTTTTTTTCTTTTCCTCTATTTCTCTCTCTCCCCCAAAATGGGAAAGTTTGAACACAGCAAATAGGAGAAGTATTTTGTTTTTCTGCTTCTCTGCTTGATTTTTTTTTTCTAGGAAGTTGCCCTTAACTCTTTCCAGTCAAGCATTGGTCACTACCATGGGCATATGGACTGGGCTATGTTCAGGCTTGCCTAATCAGAAAGTGATATTTCTACGGGATTTTTTTTAAGAGAAGTCTGGTGTATTCATTCTGTCCTTTGAAAATTTATTTGGCTGTCTAACTGGGTGATTGAAGCTCAGATTATATAATTTAAAAGCAATTATATGCCATTTGGTTGCTTGAATGATACAAATATTGTGAAACTAAATAATTTTTTCACTTTATTGTTTTAATAGCATCATTTCTGCTGCATGCTAATAATCTGGGAAATTCAACAATAATTTTAGTTCTTTCCAGACAGAAATCGCATGTTTGGTGTTATTATATGAAAGTGTAGAACAACAAGAAAGACTGCTATGATATGTATGCATTTCTGCAAAGACTGGCTCTCCTCTTCTGTAGAGGAAGGAAGACGTTAGGAAGTCCTAATCGTTTATTATATGAAAGTCTAATATTGTTTCGTAGTTACCAGGTCTGCTGTTAGCTCGCCGTGTGGCATCATACCTAAGGATCCTTCTTTCTTGTTGCTTCTGTAAGGAGCACAAGTTAGGACCATGTGTATGTCAAATACAGTTTATGATCTCACTGAATTGTCACCTATGTTAGGAGTTCCAGTTTTGACATTCTAGACTAATCCTTCATTAAGATGAGACTTAACATTTAGAGCCTCATTTTAAAGCCCATGAGTTCTGTAAACTTTTCAGGAAAATACTGGCCCAAATCAGAGATTAGTCTTAAACCCAAAATAAAATACAGGAAGTATTTTCTTCCCTAACAGTCATCTCTCTGTACTTCTAGGATTTTTATTTTAAATTAGGAGTGCAGAGTTGATCTTTGCAGAACACTTCCTGAGTGAAAAAAGGGTTACATCTTTTCTGGAGAGTTTTTATGCATCTGTGACTTATAGGTGTCTTCTGGGCTGGTGCAATGTTACAAGTGATTTCAGTATGATAGCAGGTGGTGCAATCTATGAAAACCGCTTGTGTCTTTAGGGAAAAGCTGATGTTAATGTAATTAGTGCGACCTCTTTTTCAAACCAGTGTCTTTTGACTTATAGAACCTTCCAGTGTAAATATTCTGCTGAACATACATTTAGCTCTCTGAAAACCAGAGTATCTGTATGATAGAGCCTAATCTGAGTTCTGTGGCTATGCCTAGGTCAGTATTCTGGTTGTCTCCTGTGTCCTTTTACTGGCCAAAGGCAGAGATGATTCCTAGGCTCCGGAAGTATTTTCCCTGCTTCAGCTGCCTTCCTTGCAGGAATTTGTTGGTGATGCTGTAGCCACAAGAGGGCATAGATACCTAACATTGTGCTTCATTGCTAGTTGTAGTGCAATGTAGTGCACATAATATAGTCATGCTTTGAATGAGAAATAGCTGTTAGTAGTACCTTAACTGGATTGTTTTGGAAAGCTTGCAGAATGTAGTTAGATGAAGTATGCCAATACATACATAGTCTTGATGTAAAAGTAATTTAATTTATCTTTAATCATTACCTGTGCTTGTGATGATGAATCCTATTCTTTTATTAGGACAAAATATAATTTTTAATTTAGTAATTAACACAAAACAACTGCTTTCTGTTATTTTCTATTTACATTTTGAAAGACTAGCATATTCTTTTTGCAGCAGGCTGCAGAAAGCACCTTTGGGTTTCTTAAGTTGATTTATCATGCATATGTCTTTTATAGGCATAAGGATCTAAAGCTTCAGACTAGCTGCTGTCATGCTTCTCTTCTGGCTATTTTTCTCACTGCACATTTGCACCTTCAGTTTTCTCAGTGGGAGGAAGGAAGGCATCTTTTGATTGTTCCTTAGCATACTCCTGCTCTGTTTTACTGAACAGGTAATAATTCAACTTGACCGTTTCAACAAGGCCAAGTGCCAGCTCCTGCACTTGGGTCACAACAACCCCAAGCAGCGCTACAGGCCTGGGGCAGAGCGGCTGGAGAGCTGCGGGGCACAGAAGGGCCTGGGGGTGCCGGTCAACAGCCGGCTGGACATGAGCCAGCAGTGATCCCAGGTGGCCAAGAAGGCCAACGGGCTCCTGGCTGTATCAGGAACAGTGTGGCCAGCAGCACCAGGGAAGTGATCGTCCCCCTGTGCTCAGCGCTGGTGAGGTGGCACCTCGAATCCTGTGTTCAGGTTTGGGCCTCTCTCTGCAAGAAGGACATGGAGGTGCTGGAGCGTGTCCAGAGAAGGGCAGCGGAGCTGGAGAAGGGGCTGGACCAGAGACCTCGCGACGAGCGGCTGAGGGAGCTGGGGCTGCTCAGTCGGGAGGAGAGGAGGCTCCGGGGAGACCTCATCGCTCTCTGCAACTACCTGACAGGAGGCTGCAGTGAGGCGGGGGTCGGTCTCTGCTCCAGAATAACTGTCTAAAATAGGACAAGAGGAAAATAGAGGGAGAGGGAAAATAGCTGTTAAGAAGGAAATGCTTTTTTTCTAGCATTGATGGTAACGTAGCTGCTAATTACATATGGTTTGTTGATGGTGTGCTGGATTTACAATTTTGCTCTATAGTTCTGAGTTGACTTTTCTATTAGCTTAGAAATATTTTTGGATACTATTTTTTAGCTTATTTATAGTTAAACAGCTGGTGATTGATGTTTCCTGGAAACTTGAGCTATAGCAAGCAATCCTGAGATAATCTGTAAGAAAGGCAAAAGGTGATAAATTGCACACATGAAAGATTATTGATACTACTTCAGTGTACACAAACAGGTGAATTGTATTCTTCTTGTTTTGTAGTTAGACTAATGCTTCCTTTTCTTCTGAAATTGACACTTCATGTTTTGTAACTTTTGTAAATTGGTCTAGTCTTACTCTTGCAAAATAATATATGCAAATGCTATTATTTCTGCTTCTGGATATTGTAGTTTGGTAAATGTTTTGTGTGTTGCAGACTTTTTAATTTTTTTTTTCTTTTTTCTTTTGGGTTTGACAATCTGTGCAAGATGTGGAGTAGTGGTGGCAAGCCTTTATTTATTTATTTTTGTGGAAAGGCAAGCAGGATCATTGTTGTACTCTATACACAGTCCATAATAGATGGTTTTTCTGTTTATGCATTTTAGGTGCCCTGTCAGGAGCCAAAGAAAGCTGGGAATATGATTCAGGAGCAAGAGACCTTCAGAGTCCTGACATCCAGAGTCACTTAACCCTGCAAAAGCTGTTAGAATATGGTGGAACCAATATCATTCAACAGGCTGCTCTGCAGAGACTTCTGTCTCAGACCTCAAATTGTAGCAACTCTGTTGGAGGAAGTTTCTTAGAACTTGCCAACACTGTAAGTGCATTTTGCCTCTTTAAAATTCTCTTGATTTTTTTCTTTCTTTTTTTTCTTTCTTTTGTTCTCCAGATCTAGCTTATTAATTCAACTTTTGAGCCTTTGGGGAAACAATGTGAGGCTTTCATTTGCCAGAATGCCTTTATAATTTCAGCAGTATCTGTCAACATTGAGATCATAAGATAAATTCTAGTTTGAATGAACCTCAATAGGTCATCTAGTCCAATTCTATTCAAGAGTTGACGTCTAACAGAAGTGATTACTGGCCACAGGGAAAAATGACCTTTGGCAGTATTTATATACCAGCAATCACAACCAAAAATCTTCTAAAGGTGTTTTTAAAAGCCTTTTAAGGTTTACGTTTCTAGATGTGGTCAGAAAGCTAAAGCTTACTTGTACAGAGTAAGAATATGTAGGTAATACATACCTAGAGAAAAAAAGGTGTTTGAAAAAGTTGATTATTTCTTTAAAGGAATTGTGTTCTCTTTTTCCTGGAGGAAAAGTAACAGATCAACTGAGGTAAATTGTAGGCTCTTGGATCTTAAAAGACAGGCAGAAAAATACTAAAACCAGAAAGAACAAAAAATGGGTAGAATGGCTTGTACACTTCTGTGTGTGGTTTAAAATTGTGGGATGTGTCCATTTTGGGTCTAGAGGTTTGTTTAGGTTTCAAAGTGGGTATGTACTATTATTTCGTCTTCTGATATTCTCTAGACTGATGATGATTCAGAAGTGATCGGCTTTGTTAACTTGCTGTACATCTGTAACTATGAAGCCACAGGTGTGTGGTGTTATTCTAGAATGCAAAGTGTGAATATTATTACATTGCTGTGAAAGTAGAAATCTTAAAAAGCTGAATACTTGCAAGGAATGAAGGTCCCCAGGTCCTTCTCCAAATTGCTTCTATAGTTATTGTATAGTCCAGATTGTTGTGATAAGTACGTGATCTTTGTTTTAACAAACATCTGTCATGTTCCTGCTTTTCAATATTCTTTCTATGGTTTCAAACCATAACACAATAATCAGTCTTTCATTTATATGTAGATGACTGCAGTAACATTTCCATTTGATTCCTGCTAAGCATGGTGTCATGAGTCATGTGGAAATATTTTGCTTTGGCTCTACTGAAGAAAAAAGAGGAAGGGAATTTTGTTTTATTTTCAGTGTATTTCAATTTATTTCATTTACACAATTCTTAATACACAAGGACATGCTTATGGCAGTCTAAATCTAGACTCTTTAAAGAGACAGATGAAGCCTTCTTAAAGCTGCAATTTATTGTGGATTCATTTACTAACATATTAGCGTTTACCTTGACATATCATTACTTACTGATGATATACTTGTTAATGTAATTTGGTTAAATACTGTGGTAAACATCTCTGGTAGGAACCTTTGTATGTGCTCCAGGTCAGCTTGATTTTTACTATGTCTGGTTATTAAAAATCTGGCTATTTTTCTCGAACAGGAAATAATTCCAGTATTTCAAAAAAATATGTCAAGTATTTGCATGTTTGGGATTTTTTTATTTGCACTTGGAAGTATATTGTATATTGCTGAATATTCAAAACAATTCAAAGTTGAATTGCTAATGTGAATAGTCATGTAAATGTAATGGAATAATTGATTTGTGCGACCGCATCTGTTTACTTCCCAGGAGACTATGCCGTTCTGATTTGTTCCCTGTAGTGCTATCAGAAAGAATAGCACTCATTTCTAGGAGATAAAAGTATTGCTGTTCTTTGAAAACTTCACACAGGGCAGCGTGTATTTACATGAGAATTCCAGTGAAGTTTAATAAGCTGAAACAAGAAGATTTGGAAGTGTTTAATTCTCTTTCACATTATCCTTGCACCTGGTTTTAATAGACTTTTTAATTTTTTATTTGTTGAGTAGAACGTGTATAGTATTTGTTTGTTTTTGCCAAAGAAAGCAAAAACACTTTTATTGGATGAAGCAGATGGAGATTTCATAGGTATTTATGACTACAAGAAGACTGTCCTTTTTGGTTCAATCAAGGAATACTCATACAGCAGTCCTCAATTTGAACCATTTTCTCCATTGTTTATTTTATAGCCATTAGTAATAAACTCAGTATGAATTTTATTGAAATCGCACACATATTTCTTTTGGGAGAGTATTTTTTATAAAAAGTGCCAAGAAAGCCTAACAGTAGGAAAGGTAATAAAAGCCCAGCTATGAAAGTTAATTACATGGTTAGTTTGCCGATTACTTTTGTTTGGTGTCTTTGCTAATGAGAACAAGATTAGTGTCTCGTTTCATTCCTGAGTTTTTTTGATTTTATAACTCAATGAAATTTGTACTTTTTTGACAAAGTCTGCTCCATTGTTGCTTTTCTCCATCTCTGTCTCTTTTCTGTGGGATAAACCAGAATTCAGTTATTTCTGTAACAAATTGATTTTTCGCAATTTATCTTCTTGAGGAATCCTATATTCTATTTTACATTCAGGAATCAGTGAACTGTGTTACCCTGAGCTGCTGGAGCCTGGTCTCTTTCCCTCCTTCCCCTACACTCATTTGCTTTCCATGGCCTATATGCAATTGTTACTACGACTTCTATTTCATGTCAATATGAGCTATTACTGTAAAAAGGTAATTTAATGATTTTTTTCAACTGGAACCCTACTAAGTAGGGAAGCCTGAAGTTGAATATGATCTTAGCAGTGGAGTCTACTCTTCATAAAATATTTGTGTCTAGATACCTTACCTTTTGTGCCTTTGCTTCCAAGCTAGACATCATTTCCATTTTACCAGGTCTAAAATAGATTGTGAGGATTCTGTTAAAGTGAAAATTGATCATAGGAATCAGCAGTCTTGACTTGTCAGAAAGCAGGCATAAAAATACTTTTGTTTAACAAGCAGTTTTGTGTTTGGGGATTTGGGAAACTGTCTCAGTCTTTGATTTCAAGATAGCTTTGTAAGGGAATTTATTTATGTGACGACAAAAGTGTAAGGTGTAATAAGGTTATACATTGTGTTTGTGTGATCTTGCCTTTAATGTCCTCCTAATAGTGCTCAGTTTATTCATTTCCTTCATATGAATTAAAAGTGGAAATAATAGATTAAATCTGCCGGAACTCACTGGTGTTATGTGAACGATAATTTTCCTGTTCTTGCATCAAACAGAAATACAGACGACTAAGAGGAAAATAATAAACTTCAGGAAAATTCCCTTCAGTAACATTTTGACACCCTATCTTTCTCTGTGGTGAAATTATTACATTACAGCCACTTTATAACATCTCTATGCGTTTTTTTTGTGTATGTGTGAATTTTCTTGAGTCCTATTGCTATCTATCTGCAGATGATCAGAGTAACAAGTGTCGACTTGGGGTGCATTTATTCAGGCAAGTCTTTTAATAGACACTCTTGACTTAGGCTGTTAATTGAATCTTTTGTGGGATAGTCAAGTAAAAAGCCTTACAATATCCCATACCACACCTAACAATGGTTTTGAATCATCTCTAAAGTTGTAATTGGGTGGAAAAAGGAAAGAGGCTGTGAAGCAGTGTGCCTAAGCAAATGTGCTGAATATCTAGGGAGTGTAGTTGTAGTTACACTTAATTGCAAGGACTTTGTTCTTCACCCCCAACTTTGTACACTGTTCAGAAAGTGGTCTTATGCATTTCATATTGTTCATTTTAGTTAAGAGGAGAGCTCCGACTCTGATGCAGGTGTTCAGGTCTCTCTATTTTTCCATGTTTTTTTCCAGTTGTCTGAGATGAAGAGCAATTCAGCTGATAGATTTGGGTCAGCACCGCACACAGCTTTCCAGAATATAGTATTAATACTGTGTCTCACTTGGCAATGGCAGGATCAATCTGTTGTAGAAGCATTAACCTGCCGGATTCCTGTATACCAAAAAGATTACCACATAGTTTTAGTCACTGGAATTTATCTGTTAACCTGACATGGCTGCAGTTGGCAATGCTGAGCTTCTGTGACTCTTCATCCTTTAAGAAGACAGAAAGACGTTCTCCCCTTTCCCTTCAGCACATGTCAGAAACCTTTGTGTTTTGTTTACATGATGCATAGGAATTATCCTGCCAACCAAATGAGACAAGGCAGGTTTCCATAAAGGCCTATTAGTGCCATGAGTAAGTTAGTCAAGAGGGTGCTGCTTCCTGGAATAATCTGTTTGCCACATTGACCTGAGCCAGTGCAGAATGATGCCACCATCCAAATTCCCAGATCTTGTTCACATTCAGTATTTTTTAATACTGGATAGATGTTTTGCGGGTCTGTTTTGATGCCAGTGCAGAGAGAATGGGAATGAGTGGTTCTGCACATGCCCTTTCTAGCTCTCTCCCTTTCTACATTTAGTGAAGAAATGTTTCAGTGTGAATGCATCATTTTATACTATAGAAAATACTGTCCTTCTCAGCCGGGAGGCAAATTATGATAATAGTTGTGTTGCAGTGTATTGATAAGCTCTGGTTTTTATCGTGGTAGGAAGCCTTCAAAACGAAGTATTTGAATTTCAGGAAGGGCATTTTCTGTTCTGTGAAGAATTTGTAATGAAATAAGAACTCCACTGATGTACCCAAACAAGGCCTGTGCCCTTAAGCTAAATAGCCAGCTCTAATATCCTATTGAATTCCTGATTACTTTATCTACTTCAAGCTATTATTTTAGCAAAGTGACTGGAAAAAAAGGACCTGAATTTCTCTGCCTTATACATTTTTAAAGAGATGGTAAGTGCATATGATTGGTTGAATCTAATTTTTATGTTAATATTGATTGTCTGGTATGCATTTCAGGAAAAGAGAAAATATCTTTGTTTCTGTAGGACCACAAGATCAGTATTGATACTGATGAGAGGTCTTGTGCCGTAATAATAGAACAAACACATTTTTTAAGACAAGTATGTTGAATGAAGTTATTTCCTCTGTTTTGGTTCATTGATGACCCTTACTTGGGCAATTAAATGCTGGCAATATTTAGCAAGTTATTTTTAAACTGAGTAAACTGAATGGCTGCTAAGATAAGGCCTGAAAGTGGAGAGATTTTGGCTTTGTAGTTCTCAAAAGTGGTATTTTCATGAGCATGAGCAGCATGAGATAACCGTAAAGAGATCTCGGTTTGCAGAACAGTCCATACAAGAAACTTAGAGGTTTGTAAACAATGAAGGAGAGTTGCTTCCTGATATCCTTATAATGTAAAATGAAACTGTCAAGTATCAAAGGAGAAATAGGAGTAAGCGAGGCAGAAGTAAAGCAGTTTTGAGGATTTCGAGAAGCAGCTTGAATGTAGGAGAATGTATAGGGAAAGAGTTACTGGAAAAATACAAAAAGTAAAAGAGTACAGTTGGATGAGCTGGAAACTGCATTTCAGAGATCATGTGACCATTAGAATACTGAGCTTGGATTTTAAGGTTAGCCATCTGGGGATGTTTATTAAATACTGAATATGTAGGGAGCTGAGAAATGCTCAAAAGGCTAACTTGCAGATTTTCCTAAGCTGCCACTAAACTATGTATCCAAAGAAGATAGCAAGTGGAAAAAAAATTCAGATGAGAGCAGTAGGAATTCAGTTTTAATAAATACAGTTGTTGATGGTAAAATAGGTCATGTTGAAAACTAAGGTTTTCAATTCAGCAGACATTTTATTATACATCATTTTAGCTCTTATCATGATTGAAATAATTTTTGTTTGAATTTCTCCCAAACGGAAATCTCCCCAAGGCCCCTAAGTACTCAGAGAAGTTGACACTCTCTTTATTTAAATGCTTATGCTAGCAAAAAAAACCCCAAAATCATGGAAGATACTAATTTTAGGTTGTATCTGTCAGCAACTAGCCAAAATTTGAAGTAGGGTGCCCTTGCCTTCCATTCAGCAAAATTAGTATGATTTAAAATAGTTCATACAAAACACTTCAGTCTAAGTGAATCTCTATGTATTTTACATCTGAATGTATTATACAGGCACATAAAAAATATATATATATAGAAATGTAACATTAAAAATGCATTTTACATACAGACACACACACATGCACATATATGCAGTCAGAAGGTATATATTAATTCATCTTTTAAATATTCTGCAGAGATATTGAGAATAGTTGCTGAAATGTGATGTTTAGGTAGATAGAGGGATGGAGAGCTTTGATGCAAAGAAGGTTCTTTTGCCCCTTCTTTGTGTCAGCATTTATGTGACCTGATCCTGGCCAGGGAATGTTAGATTGATACACTAGTTATAGTGGAAGTCAGAATGGAGAGAAACCTTGTTTTGATTAAAGAAAAGAATTGGATTAACTGCATGTCGATGGCTTGAAGAGTCTTGGGGAGAAAAAAGAGAAATTGGCAGAGGAGGAGCTGGGTTGTTGAATGTTTGCAGAGACCTGTCCAGAGCATGGCTGTGGAAGTGAGAATGGAACTGGAAATGGGGGGAGGAGGTAGAGAAGTTTTGAAGGAGAAATACAAAATAAAGAGTTTAGGATGGAGGAGAGGATGCAAAAGAGGAATTCTTGCTATCAGGAGGTAGAATAAAAGCAAGAGAGACTTAGAGGAGGAGTCCTGCCAAATCTTATTTAAGCAAGTGAGAAGTTTTGAAAGAAATACAGTTTGTAGCTGACAAAGTACAATTTCTGACAAAGAAAGCAAGAAGGTCTTAAAGCAAGGGCAATTTCCTGTGTTTAGTGCAGTAAGTGTGTGAAGCCACAGGCTACTTCTAGGTGAGTAAAATGGGAATATGAGTCCCAAGGTTCTAGGTACTCGGGAATGAATTGACTGAAATTACATTTTGGTGAATGGAGGAAAACATGACTGAACAGAGGGACACTGGGTGTTGAAAAGAAACTAAGCAGAAGTGTGATGACCTCAAATGCAGTTTATAGAGAGGCTCATTTGTGCTTGTAAACAAGGTACAAGTGAGCAGTGATAATAATCAGGTAGCTGCAAGACCCAAAGGAGCTTAGAAATTGCTGCCATCTCTTCCTGTTGTTCTCTCAGATGAGTCTCATGAATAACAGGCACACATTGACTCTTTAGTCCTTTTCCCATTTTGACCTAAGCCTTATGTCTAAAGCTCAGTGGGGTCAGATGGAAGCACAATGAATGTGATGGCTGTGGATAAAATGGCAGAAAATGAGAGTGGGTAGTTGACAGCTTGGTGAGTGGCTTGGTAGCATAAAATACTGGAGGATGGAAAGAGAGATCAAATGTAAACTCCCAAGGAGACTGATCAGGTCAAGGACATGACATTTTAAGTGGATTAAGTATTTGGAGAGAGGTGAAAGGGTGAGAGTAGCTGATTGAAGTGCTATTTGCAAATTCCATTATTCTAGACATGTATTCTGTTTTACAATAATCAAGGTAGTGTGATTGAAGGAAAGAAGAGAAGTTTACTTGTGTTTTTCAGTGTGAATGCTTAGTTCTTCAGTATAAGGTTATTGCAGTTGTTTCAGATGAGCTGGACTTTTTTTTTTTTTTTCTCTCGACCTAGGTGCATAACCGTTAGGAGCATTTAATGAGAACAGTTTGCATCAAGAAGCAACTGTCCTTCTCAACCTCTCCCTTTTAAATTATAGTGCATTAGTGCTATTGAATAAAGAACTGCCTGGAAACATTATCCAAGTATTGTATTGAATTTCCTATTTCAAGTTTAGCCTTGGTGTTAACCTTCTGAGTGCTATAGAAATGCAGACCCTGGCATTATACCTGTGTATTTTGTGCCAAAAGGAGAACAAGAATGTCTTGTCCTCTGATTGTGTGTGGTAAATTTGTAATATTTGAGAGGGTAATTTACTTGCATGTGGAATTGTGCATTCTAATTGCTGAGATGGTGTTGAAATAAATAAACATGAATTAAGTGCTTAAGAGGCTTCAGTTAGTGATATTTCCGTTATAAAGCTAAGAACAGAACAAACAAATGCCCTATTTCATACATACAGGAATTGTTATCCACCAGTCATTCATGCTGTGTGTAGAATGAAATTGCTTTCCAGAGAATGGCACAAACTATATACGGAAGAATGTGATATTTACATATTTAACAGGTAGCTCCTTTTGTGTTGAAGTCTTCCTTTTGAAGGTGTCAAACAAGACAGAAAAGTCATGCGTGGTGATTGTGTCGCTTCTACTCCAGTAACTGTTAGGAAACAAAGTATTGTGATTTCTCAGAAATATTGTGAGAGACCTTCTAAAATTTCTACAGTGCTATTTTTTTTTCCATATTCTATGGGAATTTCAAAAGCAAAACTGAGAAGGGCTTCAAAGTTGTATGTTGTCCCAAAAGAAAGGTGTTGTGCCAGCTGATAGAGTAAACTTTGCTGGGTAATTTTCCAAATACAACCAAAAGATAGATGGCTAAGTAAATACTTGATACTTTTCAATGATTCTTCTAACACAGGTTAAAAAAAAAATAAAGAAATGGAATAGAGTGGCCATCAGGCTATTAGATAAACAGTGAGCAATCTGGACACACTAATGGTCATTACTGGATAATTCTGAAATTGTCTTTGGAAGAATCTGTCAGTGCAAATGACTGTACTACCTACATGAGCATGAGTACTACCTACTAAAGCATGATTGCTTTACTGGTACAGAAAGCACTAAAGGGCAAGATGCACTGAGGTTGACTGGCAACTCAGTCTAGCCTTGACTAAATATGTTTGGTGTATACTTTTTCTATTTACCTCAATGAGAGTCAGGTTCATGCAGTTTATCATCTTATGGTAATACAGGCTGAGGCATTTCCTGGGATTAAGTCTTCTTGGGCTGAGAAATATGTAAGTGTGTATTAAGAGATTCCACCCCCAAAGGCTGTAGAGGCTACATAGAGAAGGCAGACATAATGCAGGAGTGTTGTTATCCTAGATGAAGAACTGAGAACTAGAGTAAATGAGCAGTCATCAGACAAACAAATGGAGAGGGATTGAGCCTAATTCCTACCTCCTTCTCTCTGGATCACAGGACTCTCCCTTCTGTGTAATACTAATTATACAGAATTCTGGGCAATACTAAACTGATATTTTCAAGACTTATTAGTTTTTCTTGAAATCTGTTTGCTGCACAAGCCAGGGAAAAAAATGCACTTGGGTTGACCCAAATTATCAACCTAAATTATTTTGTAAGAATGGTTACATTTAGTCTTAGCTAGATTTTTTACTAAATTGTCATTCATGATGGGAAAAAAAAAGGCCTTTGTAATTAAGATGAGCTTTTCTAACAGATTGTATGTATCCTGTAAGGCTATCTTGTAGCTTTTTTATTTGTTCATTTTCCTCCTTTGAACTGTCATCAGTTAAGGGAGAGCACTGTGCGTACACGGACACACAGGGTCTTGTGTCTGTTAAAATAATGTTTAAAACTGGAGCAGACTCGCTGATCAGCAAGAACAATGCCAGTTCTTTCCCAGTATCAGTTCATGTGGGTATTAAAGCTTAAGTACCCAAAACCCAGCAAAAGTACCCAGCAAAAGTACCCAGTAAAATCCATTCTTTATCATTTCAGAAGTATTGATTCAGGAGCTTATAAGGACTTTAAACTAAATGGAAACTGCCAGTGATGTCATCTATGAGTTACATAAAGATAATGGTGGATGTTTTCCAGCACAGAAATGTGCATGCCTGTACCACCTGGTGAGAACATGCAGCAGTTGTAATGGGAGTTAGCTGAGATAAAAGCAAAATATTTTTTCATCCCTGTTTGGTTTAACTGTTTCATTAATTTTCAAGTCATTTACAACTAATTTTAAATTTAAAGTAAATATTGTTCTGATAGTATCTGCATGCACCTCCTGTGTTCAGCATACAAATTCTACTTTTGTTTTGCTGTCAGTGACTCTCTGCCATCCTGGTGTTTGGACTTGGAAAGGAACAGAATAAAATTCTATGTAACATATGCATGCGGTGCTGTGTGGAGGTAGTTCATATGGCCATCTGTCCTCTTTCCTTGTGCTTGGATGTCTGTGCAGTGTGGTGCCCTGTCTCCAATGGCTAGTGCACAGGAGCGATGTCTGAGGAAGGTGCACCAAAACTATTATAATTACTGAGTGTCTGTTTTTAGACAGGTGTAGGATAGGGGTATAATGTGGGATAATAATGTTTTATGATCAAAATTAATATGACCTTGCTTTACAAAAAGAAAAAACATAGAATTTAATTCTTAATTAATTCTAAGGCTCATCAGGATATTGGAGAACCTATGTGCTGAAATTGGAGAGGAGATCAGAGATTTTAAGGAGCTAATTGAGATACTGACCTAGAATGCAAGTTTGTCACTTTCCTCTTTTTGAAGGTATACCCTGGAAAATACAAAGCATTTTAAATGTTCATGTCAGCTAAAGCAGATTTTAAACCAAAATCATCCTTCCTCATTATGAGAAATAAGTACCTTTTCTAGGAATGAAGCACCTTGAATCATACTGTAATGCACAGCAAAGCAATGTGCAAATTACTTTGTTCCAAAGCTGTACTGTTGATATTGCCTGCCATGTACATTCTACAGGACTCCTTGTCATCTTGGCTCCCTACCTCTTGGAGGCGCGTGTTGCTGTTTGCCCTGTGCTGTTTCTTTTGGCTGAGACAACAGCAATCGGCCACAAGAGAGCAGTGCAGCCTCTTGCCAGTATTTGAGAGAAAGTAGATGTGAGCATATATTGGGGACAAAGCGGATGAATAAGGATGATTATGGGGAAGCAACTGAATGTACAGAAAGAACGGAGTGTAAAGGTGAGACTCAGCAGATGCTCTCCATGAAGAAGAAAATCCAGAAAGGTGGAGGTAATGTAGGTGGATATGAAAACTGAAGGGAGAAAGGGAAATAAAAATAAAAAAAAAACCTTTGAGAATAAAAAAAATACAGAAAAGAGAAAGAAAAGGCTGAAAAACAGAGCTGGAGGATGGAAGTTAAAAATGCATGCAGATACTGTGACGCTTCTCCCTATCCCTGAGTTGGAAGAGTTTGTGATCCCAGTGGTACTAAAGGTCTGGATGTCTGAAACTTTCACCTGGAGAGTAGTGCTAGAGCTTTTCAGCTCGAGAAATCTATACACATGTGTTTATGTTGGTTGTTATGTTTATCTGTATACTGCTATTTGGCTGTGACTAATGTGACTAAAGAGATTTCACCTCTATGATTAATAGAGGTGAAACAAAATAAAAATCACAGGATGATTTTCAAAGTGCTACTCTTGGAAAGCAACAATGATTGTGCCATGCCTAATATAGAATCTATTTCTGTTTCTCATTTAAAAAAAAAAGAAAGTAGGATTTGATGCTTTAATGATACTTTGTATTAAACCAAGTTGGTAAGGGAGATTTCAGCTGCAGCATGCGATATTTGCAACTTCTAACTTCAGAAGTGTATCAGAGGGAGGGAGCAGAGGTTTCATTTCGTGGTGGGCACAACATGTCCACCTATCCACAGTGTTAAGGATTTTTCTGGATTATTAGTTGGATATTGAAATAAAATTTTGTTTTCTTTTTTTTTCCTTATTCTTGTAACATTTTCCCAGTTGTAAAACATCAGTATGCTATGTAAAGTCTGTGGCTTTCTAATGATGCTTTTGGACTTACGGTGACCTTTTGAAATAATTACAATTCCTTTTCCCAACTCTCCTTACTTGCAGTTGCACAATGGGATAAGGAGATATGAGTGTAAGTTGCTGTTATCCAGGTGGCATTTCAAGTTATGTATCTTTATAATTTTGAATGCAGTAATCAGTATACAGAATGCTAGAAAAATGCCTGTAATTCCAAGATGAACTCTGTGTAGCTCACTCCCTCCCACTTGCACTCTGCTTTTAGTACCGCCCCTTCCATGCACTCTTTAGCCAGCAGCAAGACAGCTGTGTTTGATCATAAACCACTTAAACTCCAGGCTCACTGGCAGGGGAAACTTCAGCGTGAAGTGCAGGATCGGGTTGTCTTTGGAGGTGGGTGTTTCCTCTCTTGTGCCTTTTTTTCTCCCCTAAAATGGAAGATCTTTGCAGCTCTATTTTCATATTTTTGCTGTGAGCTTTTATGAACATCACGGAATTGCTCCGAGTACATTATACGACTTTGGGAGATCCCTTCAAACAGAGCTGAGGAAAAGGCAGCATAAAGCGGGTAGCAGAGATGAAGCACAACTTACAGATGAACTAGGAGAGCTGCAGGATCGAAGAAGCAGTACTTTCCCCGCATTTTCCTAGCACTCCACGGTACTAACGGGTCTTTTGTAACAATGAGTTGTCTGTTAAGTGAAAACTAATTTGGTTCTTTTAGAAGATCTTGTATCATTAATTTGAACTGTATCAATGAGAAGTGAAAATGGCTGTCTAGAGCAAAATGTGCAAGACAGCGAAATCTTGGAGAAGAAAGAAGTATTGAATCTGTTAAACAAAGGTTGGAAGCATTAAAATCTGTAAAGATCATCAAGCACAGAAAAGTCTAATCATGAATTCTGGAGTTGCTGTGAAATATGGAAATGATTCTCCTGCGGAGCTCAGTGAGGTAAGCAGTTTCAGTGTCCTCCTTTATGCCTTAAAAAAAAAATCTCTCCCCTTTTGCGCTTTCAGACTACAGGCAGTGCAATTAAAAATTAATAGAATGTGTATCTTGCTGTAAGTTGCTGTGCCAGTCAGGAAATGACCTGCTGCTTTAGTCTGAATAAGTGGTGAAAAGCAAATGTTTGTAACCATGTAAAGACATTTTTTTCCTGTAGTCTGGCAGCACAGATTCCTTCACCTCCCAAGAGCTGTGTTTATATCCAACATTCATCTTTGCAGTAGGTGAAATCTCATCTGCAGATCTCAGCTGAGATTAACTGTATGGTGACTAATTTAGAAGGGAAGTGGGGTGTGCGAAAGATGTCAGGTATTTACTGGGAAAGCAGCAACATTGGCAGAAGTTGTATTTGATTATGTTAAACTAAACTGATGTTGCTCTGGATTAGATGAATATTTCCTTGCCTAAAAGAGAAATTAAGTCGCAGGAAACTTCTTGCTTTTCCCTTACAAACCATAATGTGATGTTATTTCTTATAGTTGCAGGTATGATTGTATTTTTTTTTTTACAACATTGTTTGTTTTTAATTAATTGGAAAGTAACGTCACATCAGATACTATGCAAATGTTTACTAAAATTTTTAGAAGCATTATCTTCTGAGAGTTACCGAAATGTCTTAAATGTGCCACTCTGACGGACTTATGTGTCCTGAGAACTACTAATTTTAGTTATCCCATGACACCCTGATCATCTTATTAATATCATTTTGTAGAATATTGAATCTGCAATCTATATGTCCCAATTTAAATGAAATTCTCTTTACCCTGGCCTTTTCTTTGATTCTGTGATTGTGGAGTTTTAGTGAAAGAAATTTCCTAATGTTCCTACTTTATGTAAAAAAAAAAAAAAAGAGTTTATTTTAGGTATATCTGTGTTACTCTCATAGATGATAGTTTAAAAGCAGTATATTGGCACCTCAGCCTAAATTAAGTTCATAAACTCAGCATAAAAGCCCAGGATATTTTTGCTAGGGGTCTGTCATGGTGTTTCTGGCTACAGCTGTACTAATGGCTTATTGATCACTGCTTTCTATACCCTCAACATTTGATTTTCAGGACTACAAGATCACACAAAACCTTGAATGTCAGCAAGACCAGATAGTTATTTGGAGCAGGCAGTTTTTACTGATAACAGTTGTATCTGACTACAATAATTGAAATGTTTCCAGTTCAAATTACTATACTTATTCATGGTGTCAGGTTTTTTAGTAATAAGATATTTCTTATCTCTTTCTTCTGGTATTTTAACATGGGAAATATTAAAAGAAGCCTTTGACAAAACATTATATCACATTTTTGTTTATGTGTTTAATTTGAAAGGAATACTTGTGTTACATTTGTACCCTAGGGCAACTGATAGGCCCCTTTTTCTGACTGAAGACAAAGCAGTGAAGATCTCTCTTAACTTTCCCAGCTTTACTGATGGTTTTCATCTTTGTGATTTAAGCTTCTTGTGTGAGATGCTTTTGGCATGTTTCACTCACAGGGCCAGTTTGGTTTTAACATTGGTCTTTGATAAAGCAGCTCATTTTGAGTGAAATATGGAGGGCTTTATTATAAGCAGCTCTTATACCGTTGCTACGAGAAGGTCTCAGTAAGTACTCTGAGATACAGTTAGTTGCTCTCCTTTTAACCTTTAATTACTCAAACAACTTTTGTCTTCCTGTAGTTTGTATGTTCATATTAAACTTTATGCAGAATCTCTTCAAAATATATCTTTTCCTACAGGTGAATTGAACTTTTTTTCTTGCTGCTATTGAACATTAAGAAACAGTGGATAAAGGCTGTACCTATGTTACTTAGCTATATTTCTCACTTCTTTATTATGCTTTTCCCCTTTCTCTTCTTTTCACTTCAAATCTTCTGTATGGAATATTTGGGTTTGGTCATTGGAAGACAGCAGCATAAAGAATGAAAAAAGGTAGAAATGACTACAACAGGAATTTGATTAGACTAGCTCAGTCTTAGTAGATTTTCACATGCACCCCTTTCTCTACTGTCAGCTCATATTTTCACATTACAGTGGGCTGTTACCAGTGTAGATGGTTGAATGACCAATATAGTAACAGACCAAGAATGACCATCTTAAGAACATAATGCACGTTGCTTTTTGTTGTGGGTGCATGAGTCCTTCCATCTTTGTACAGGAAGTTCTAGGCAGGAGACTATTGCTATTAAAATAAGCAGGAAGACTCCAAAGCTTTGGAGATATGAATGCATTGTTAAATAGATGTATTATACAAAATAGGAAATGAAATTGTTGAATTATATTGTTTGTGTTGAAACTCTTTTTGCTTGAGAGGTACATCAGTCTTTGGAAAAAATGGGTCACAGCTCTAGTGGTAGGAAGCTGTGCGTGGTTCATATTTGCTATTTCTAAACTGTTCTTCAGGTGAACATAGATCTTAATATTCTTTGCTTACTGCTTATCCTTTGTCCCTCTCCATGTTCATGCTGAAAGAAAAACTCAAGAACAAAACAAAACAGAAACAAAAACAAGCCAACAGGGAAAATTGATTTCTTGCACTCGTCACTCATGCTAATGAAAAGCTCATAGTTTATTTTCAGTGGTCTTAACTGCTGAGTTCAGGCTATTGTTATAATCAATGAGAATTGTAGGAAAGGTTTTGATATCTTTGAAAACAGAAAACAATGTCCAGCCAAGATTACTTCTACTGCGATGAGTTTTCAGTTGTCAATATAATGGCGTATTATAATTTGCAGAGTTTGCTTTTTATGGCTTGGTTAAGAATGAATGTGATTTATATACAGCATAAGACACCCAAATTAGGTAAGTGCTCTTTGGATCCCTTTGGTGCAATCACAGAGTGTTGTTTTAAAAGCCAACACTGTGAACATTATTGAAAGCATGTTCAATGAACAGAAGCTGTGATTACAGATTTGTTTTTATGTAGTCAAAAATGAAATTAAATCAGAATTTGCATTCCTAATACATATGCAGTTAGTTATGCTGCAGTGAGAGATATTTGTAAAGAGCTGGATTGGTTGATTTATATTTTCTTTGTTTTCCTGATTCAAAAATTCTCTTTTTGGCTAAGGAATTCCCTGAGCCTCAAGTTGTTTAAAGGTGAAACAGCACTGTGAGGAGGTAATGCTATGTACTTGCCTTATCATTTTAGCTTTCCCTAGTGGGATGTCAACCTACTTGTGACATGCCATACTGACATAAGGAGATCTGGGTTCTGACCTCGCACAATTTTAGGGCTAAGTCTTGTCAGTAGTTTTGCATGTACCTAACTTGCAGACTGCTCAAATTAGTAGTGTGGGAACAAGAAAGGAACCTAAGCACTGTGCTTCATGATGTCCTTCTTGGTTGTATACGTAAGGGTAAGATTAAGAGTTAAATTTTGACCTTGAATGCAATTTTCACTAAAGCAAGTCTTTGGAATTTGTTGACAATATATACATTCAGCACTTTAGGTGTGGCTGCTTTTTTCTTAAAATGTACTTAGTGTGATTGAAAACTATGTTCTTTTAGAACTTACTGTATCAGCTGATGGTGTTTAATTTTTGAAAAGGATATAGTCTTTTCTGCACAGCAAAATTAGAAGGTACCCTGCTTTTTAGGTGGATACTTAATACCTTCTGCCCCTTTCCTTGTGCTTGAAAATCAGGTGTAAATGTTGTTCGAAGTCTTAGATAAAACTACACGGTTTTTACTCTTTTACACTGCCTAGAGCAGACAGCCTGGCTGTTTACCTTTGGGGAGGGATTTTTTTTCTTTTTTTTTTTTAATGAACACAGTATTTAAAGTCTTGGGGAAGGAAGATTGAAAGTCTATCTTGATTTGGGAAGCAAAATAGAAAGTTCATGCAAAATTTTGGTGAAACCCTTTCTGTGTAATGTGAGGTGTAAAGAGAGAAAGAGATGACCCAATTTTTTAAGCCAATATGCTTAAATTACTGCTGTCTGTATAATTTCAGCATAGGACAATATCGTACGTTAAGTTCAATGTTGCACCACTGCTATACTTTCAGATTACCCTTCAAGAAAACCTATTGTGGAAGAAAAATTACAACAGGGGTTGTGTGGCTTGAAGGGGTTTGTTGTATTTGTGAGGCCAGTGAATGAGCTGGAGGTGGCCCTGGAGTGGGTAGTGGGGGGGAGCAGCATCCTGGCACTGAGCCTCACTGGCAAGGCAGAAATTCTGCAGCGGCATCCCTCACCCTGAGGTATTTTTCCAATTTTTTTTTTTTTATGGAACATGTGTCAGCTTGTGCTCCTACTGTGTATAAGCGTGAGGAAATGACACTGAGGAAATGGCATACAGGTTATGTATGTAAGACTGGGAATAAACCTCAAACGCTTGCTCTATCTTCCTGATTTTGGTAGTTTTATTGTTAATACACTGTGTAAACGGCACACTAGTACTGCGTCTTTTTGGAATGGCCTCTGCCTATGCAGCAGGCCTGCTGGCACACACTCAGTACTCCTCTTTTAAGCAGGTGTATTTCCCACTGGAATCCTTCTCTAATACTGGATATACCAGTATTGATTTTGGCCTTCAGTGTCAAAGATGTATGGAAATTGTAATGAAAAGGCAATCTGTACAGCCTCTTGCTATCAGAGGGTACATTTCTCCCCAGTCAGAGGATGTTTTGAGGACCAGTTGCTAATGCTGATAAAATATTGCGGTCTCTCAATGAAACTGAGTGGAATGTGATTATTGAACACTAAAGATGACATTTTTAAAATGCTTTAGCCTGGAAAAAGTTGCAAAATGGATTTCTTTGGTAACAACAGACAAACCAAAACAGTGAACAGTTTGTGTGAATTGCTGAGTAATGGCTGATGTTAAACATCAAAGTCTTAGAAAGAGAATGCAGCAACCCAGGATGTTCAGGAGAGACTAAATGGATTAAAGGGGGTCTAGTGGAGATCTGAGGAAAACTTTTATTTGATGGGTAGCAGTAATACCCCTAGCTTTACGAGTGTGTTCTCAGCTCTGCTACTGCAAGGACATTGCGATACTGTTTTCTTTGACTGAACTCTGCCCAATCTCTGTCCTCTTTGACAGTTTGCATAGGCTTTGTGAAGTGCTAAGCAACCTTGCAAAACTAACGTTTTCCTATACTTTGCCGTGTTGGATTTTGAGAATTCTGCAGAATTTGAAGAGTTACTTTGAATCTCAGTTACATTGATGTAACTATGTCATTTAAAGGAAATAGAGAATTTTAATGGACCAACTTTTGGACAGTAGCCATGAAGTGTGGATAAAACTTTTACATTAGACAAACTTCTATGCCATAAATCTACTACTGATGATTCATTTCCTTGAAAAATAAAATTTATTTTTACACCTGTTTTCAAAATTTTATTAATAATTATACAGGGGACAGTCAGCTTTTCCAGTTATTTGCACATACACAGTTTATCAATGGACATACACTTTAAT
Organism: Crypturellus soui; assembly: GCA_032275445.1. NCBI lineage: Eukaryota > Metazoa > Chordata > Aves > Tinamiformes > Tinamidae > Crypturellus > Crypturellus soui. Next base: position 1,124,334 of record JAUBNY010000635.1, on the reverse strand, counting down.
CAGGAGAGCTTGCTGTTAGGTTATCAGTGAGCTCTCCTGCTGATTTGATAGACATGGATTAGAATGGGAATAGCTGAAGGGGCTCTATTTTTGGCATGGTCAACATATGTAGTTTCCAGAGTGACTGATGCATGGTAGATCCAGTTTAAAAAGAACAGTGACTTCAAAGAATGTTTATTTTTTGGATTTGTGAGCTGCTTATCCGGCACAGGGTATATTCCAAGCTAAGATGCTATTAAATTGAAGCGCTATAAAAAGATTACTTGAAATGCCCAGATATTGTTGGCACAGAGAATGTTCTTCTGCAAACCTCCTGTTGGCAGAAATAAAAAATGGTAAAGGTTATATAACACACCTGCCTACCTGATATTTTAATATTCTTAGCTTTTGAAAAATGCTTCTGCAAAATGTATTGTAGCTGAGAATTTACAAATACATGCTATGAAAGTCCCACTGGCAATGTATTAGATCCTCTAAATCATTTTAGACACTGGATGTTTTTATTCTTAGAATAAAAACCCAGAAGCTTGTTCTTGGGAGAGTTCTGGAGATAACACCACCTTCCCATCATCTCCTTCCAAACTTTCTTGCAGGACAAAATATATTTCTTTTTCTTTGATTAGGCTCAGACCTATCAGCTCTGCAGAGAAGGACCTGGGCGTCATGGTGGACGACAGGTTGACCATGAGGCAGCAGTGTGCCCGCCCTCGTGGCCAAGAAGGCCAGTGGGGTCCTGGGGTGCATTAAGAGGAGCGT
>JAUBNY010000635.1:1085455-1123478 GCA_032275445.1 Crypturellus soui | reverse complement strand
CCCTGCGTGTGCAGGGGGGTTGGACTAGATGACCTCTAGAGGTCCCTTCCAACCTTAGGCATTCTGTGATTCTTTGACTTGCCTCTGGGTGCAAGACTCTTCCAGAAGCCTTTGTGCATCGCTCTGTAATCTGTGGATCTCTTGTTTGTGAAGAAAAACATATTCAAAGGTTTCTAAAAGAAGAAAAATCCCTAAATTGCAGAGTTGCTCTTTCTAAGAATAGTAGTATCCATGCTGCATGAGTGTGTCAAAGGAGGAAGAAGCACAGAGAGGGGCTTTCTGATGAAACTGAACAGCTGTGGTAGAATATAATGAGAGATTTTGTTCTCATGCTCCAAGTAGTTTGAAAAATATTAAGAAGGAAGTGTTTCTGTCACTTTTGCTTTTTATTTGTGTTTAAGTTTTATTGTCCTTGTGACACTGTGTGACATTTAAAGTCGCAGGTTTTACTTGTGCTGGTAACTGCCGCTTTAAACCAGGTAGAGAAGCCTGTAGGAACTCCTCTACTGCATATACCAGTGGTTTGTCAACCTGTGTGCTCTGTAGGTAAATGTGGTAAGCCTCGAATTCAAAGTTTCTTTTTGATGGATGGAGTGAAGTTCAATGTGCAACGTGACATCTGATGCTGATAAAAAGACTGCTTGACACTAATAGCAGTCTTTTTGCCCAGTGTCAGGTTTTGCCATATAAATGAACCTTCTACATGAATGATTTATATTTCCTGGAGATTCAGATTACTACTTTGTAACAATAGAGATATATTCATTATTCCTTTGGAAACTATTTTCCAACTCCATGGCTATCATACATGAAAAATATGCAATTGAAATTAAAACCATAAATGACATAAATCTCGCCAGTTATGCCGAATTCAGAAAAAAAGATTTTTTTTTCTTTGTATGCATTAACATACCCAGCTAATCTATGTATAAGAAATTTCTTTTCCATAGATTAGAAAGGTCACCAAATCATACTGACCTTTTTCTTTTGGTTTGTTTACTTGGTTTGCAAGTGAAAGCTGCTGAAAGCATCCAGAGCTGTGTGTGGTTTTGTCTCATGCTGACTTTGAGTAAATTCCTATGCTATCCATATGCATCTTTTATTTTTCTATAAGACAAGACATTATATATTAGACAAGACAAAAAGTTGCTCCAGAAAAAGTTATTCTAACTGTTCGACTTGGAGACTTTCTTTTTATTACAAGTATCTTGGGTCCTTTAAATGACTCAAATTATTATTAATTATGCCCATCCAGTTAATGGCCAGCACTTTTATTAGAGTATCACTATTCCAAACAAAAAAAAAAAAAAGGTTTTTTATGCAGTTTGGTAGAATTTTGGCATTACAGTTGAGTTGTATGAGCTGCAAACGTAGGGGGAAAAAGTTAGGGGTTTCTACAGCTTCATCAAACGCTTTCCAGTCTCCTTCTCTTGTTCTGAAATTTTACTCAAGAGTGCTGTGTGATTTTAAATCGCTGGCTTAGTAGGCACATGAAAAAGCTATGTCTTTCAGTGCAATCCTGCATTACACACACACACACACAAATGTAAATACATAGGTATACAGTATAAACATATGTGGTATTTAAGTTTTTTTTAAAAAAACAGTACTTAATTCTATTGACTCTTTTTTATTTTTTAATACATCATTTTATGTTTGTACTAGTTCTCTGTTATTTTTGATTGTATTCAAAAGCGTTGTGAAGAATAGTGACCTGTTAATGGCTGCTAGTGTAAAGATAAATGGTTGTTAATATAATGATAAATACAATTTTGTTATTAAAGTATAGCATATTGAGCAGTAAAAGTTGAAATAGAATAGCCATTAAAATGCTAGGTTTGTGGTTGTGTGTTAAATATCTGTATTCACTAAGAAAATTTCAAACTTTTGTTCTTTATAATAAAGTTTAAAAAATGGTATTGTAATGCAGTGAAAGAGGTAAGTATTTGTGGATGAGTCTGATATCACTTTCTCTTAAGGTTTCAAGGTTGCTTCCTAATATGAAGTCCTGTTGGATTTTGGGTTTGTCAGACTTTGGCCATTCAAACTGAAACTTTTGCCATGAACTGAATTTTCTTAGGAAGCATCATCAGCTAAAACATTACATTTATTTCCAAAAAGCTTTTCTTTCTTTTTGTTTTTTTTCTTCCTTTTTTTTTTCTTAAATTGACAGTTCTTTTGCTCGCACTGTGCATTGAAACGTACTTGAAATTTTTGAATGTATTAGCATGTATATGATTTTCCTTTTAACTGATCTTGAAAAGGTATTTCGGGGGGCAAAAACATTTGTGAGTCTTTAGTACAGGACTTGTCTTCACTGCAGCTAGAACTTTTAAACAACTCAGTAAGCCTACTTGATCTCAGAGGAGTCAGACTTGAAAAGGCAAAAGGCAAAGTAGAAAAGGAGAAACTGGAAGATGGGCTGGAAGACGAAGCCAGGACTTGGAGTGACAATATGGGCATGGAAGGAGAGGGGAGGTGAGGTTGCAGGGGCTCTGCATTGAGCTGCAAGATGCCTGGGCTGGAGAAGGAGAGGGGAAGCTGTGGGCCTGGAGAAGGAAGATAGCTGAAAAGAGTGTGGGTGAGACCTGGATACAGGCTGTGAAACACAGATTTGAAGATGGAGGAGATTTGGTAAAGAAGCCAAGATAGGAGAGATTAGGACTGGATATGCGTGGGCACACAAATTATATGCAAGCTAACCATCTGTGCAGAGGAAAAGTATCGTACCATTTTAATTTTAATCATGTCAAATGTAATACATTAGTGGAAATGAACTAGAATTGAACTAGGTTTGCACTGACACTGTAAATTTAGCATTTCTTACCTTTGAGTGCTAGGCCCTTACCCATATTAAAGCTTCTTCCTCTTTTTTTTTTCTTTTTCTTTCCTTTTTTTAAATAAAATGCTGCTTGTTTGCAAGGTGATTGCAAGGTAAATTTTGTATATTATCATCAATAACCTTTACAGAATTATGCAAATACTGCAGCAGGTGGTGGCTGGATTTTATTGTAAATGCCCAGGACTTTAGTAGAATGTGGTACATCACAATATAGCAGTTTGCATCAGGCTTATGGAAAAGAGCCAGCTGCTGATAGCTCAAATATGTACAGTTTTAAAAATAAACCAGTTAAGTACTCAGAAGTATATGGATCTTTCAGTGTTAGCTAAAACATCTAGTTTCTTGCCTGTTAGAGCAAATTCTTGAAATTTGTTCCAAAGGACTACATTATTTAATTGCAAAATGAAACTACTGCTGTCACTGGAACCACAGGACATGAGTGTGATGACATTCAAATGCAAGAGGATGACTGTCCTGCTGCTGCTAAGCATTAGGACAGCTCAGTGACCTTTTGAACCATGTTTATAGAGGTTTCGAGCCTGGTTTGGCTAGTGTTCCTGTAAAAATGAGCATGGGTGTCAATCTTATTATCTTATTTTTCAGACAGTAAGCCAAAATGAAGATATTATGCTGTCAAAGTGTCTACGCTGTCCACATATCTATATTGTCTAGATATTATGTCTACAAGAAGTTGCGATGACTTTGCACCAAGCTGTTTTCTCTTGCTACCAGAATTTACTCTTCAGAGGGTTGAATGCATCTAGTTTGATAATCCTTTGCACTTCTTTACATGGAATCTAAATTGTGCAGGTTGCTTCCTCTGAGACTGTAGCCTGTTATTAAGTAATAAATGCTAGCTTGCTACTTACAATAGCTAGCATTTATATTAGCAGCTGCCTTGTCATAGGTATCAGCTGTATATATTATTAGATCTCCCGGGTGCTGCCTCGTGAAGTACTTCTGGTATCATCCTTTTTTGGACCTGGCTGGGCTAATGCGCTTAAAATGCATTTTTTAGCCAAGTGCAGAAGCCAGAGCGGTTATAATCCCAGCTGCAAAAATGACCAAGTACCCACTAAGAAATGGTTAGCACCTTTGATGCTGATGAAACTGCTTGGGATGCTTTCATTTTTTTCTGTCCTTTTGTTTCCTTTCCTTTTCCCTTTTGCCTGCATAGCCTGTTACAGCCTGTTAGAATCTTTGTTGGTTAGTGATGCTACTACTGCCTGATTCATGTGACTTATTTGATTCCCTTTGTTTGAACTGATTTGCAGGCTTATTTGCTTCTTTAAATTCATAATGCTCTACCCTTGCTTACCAGCTTTTTTTTCCTCTTTGCATATGGTGAGAAAATGATCATTTTGAGATCTGAATGGTTTGAAATTCTAGAAGCTGAAAAGATATGCCAAAAGTCTACACTTAGTTTTTTCTTGTGATTGGAATACATAAAGTCAGTCAAGTTCTGCTAGTTTTAACTAACCTTGTAGAAGGTCTGGTGCTTGCTAAATAAGGCATGTTGTTGCTTTTGCTTTCAATTAAATAAGTAAATGAGTTAAATCTTTGAGGGAAGATTTATCTGTAGCTATAACATAGTATGTCAACAACTACTGTAAATGATGTCAGGAGACTAAGTTGACTTCACTGCATGTGAAGGAAGAATTTCGTTAATGTTTCCTATGATGATTTTTATAACTTGTGCAGGGCTGGTTTTAAGAGTGGATAAAATACCTTTATTTCTTCTCTTCCAATTATTCATATGTTTCTTGTACTGCAAAGTAGGAAAAAAGCATATTGGCTCATAATAGTCAAGTCATTGTAGCATAAAGATCTGTACAAATTTAGCTCTTCTGTATCTAGATGTTCTCTCTCTTTATCTATATATATGTACACAAATTCTACATATTAATATTCTATCTATGTATTCTCTTTATAGTTACCCTATATGTCTGCAAAACTCTGATTTTTTAATATATATTTTTAATATGGAGACTGTCTCCCATACTCTCCAGTACTACAAGTTTCACATCAGCAAGGTTCAAATTTATATTTTGTTTTTGTTATTAAAAGTTTTCTCTCCACCTTATTTCACGTGTGAAACAGAAGAGATCTGTAACAGTTGTGTTAAATGGATGTAAATTGAAGTAGTAATGTGCATTTATTAAAAGTGTCTAATAATAAAATAGAATCTAAATTATTTTAAAATTCAGTCTTTCTTTTTTGTTTATAAGCTTGACCCTTAACTGTCTAAGGCTGTCGTGGCTCTGGAAAGGCTGATTCTTTGTTGGCATAAGGGGATGCATTTGCCGTGTGAATAATGGACATTACTTTGTATCAAATGAATAGTCGTAATTAAACCAGTGTAATTATTACATATAATGAGCAGCAGTGTCAAGGCGAGCCCAGACCCAGGCAGGGTGCTCTGTGGTGTTGCTTCAGCCACAATGTGATGCTGTGCTTTGACTGGAAACCACTTGTGGTTGTGTAACCATGGATTTCAGGTTCTGGAGAATTATATCGTACTTCACAGCCTAATGAAAAAAATAATGTTTTTTGGAGTACCTCTGACAGGGAATTACTGAAAAGTAGATTGCCTTGGGACTTGATTTTTGTAGTGGAGCACTCTGAAAAGTCAAGATTACCTGGCAGATTTTGTAAGGAGTGCTTTTCTTGGGGAATTCACAAGTGTTGATAGACCAGGTCATTTTTGCTGTAATTCCAGAGTGTCAGCTTAAAATTTTCCATATTGCTGTTTCTCCAGACTTTATGTTGGGTTACTCTGCTGACTGTAAATGATAATAGGTCTTTGAATGATCTTTCTGCCTTTTTAGCACTTCAGTTAGTTTGAGCAGTCTTATACTCCACTGAAATATTTTCTTCCTGCTGATTATTTTTCCCCTGATGTGGTGTAAGAGAACTAGCTGAGTATTGTTAATTTTAGCCACACTTATTTGGAACTGGATTCCTAGCAAAAATTTGCACGTGTCCTGTGTCTGGCTGTTTTCTACCTCAGTGCCAGTACCACTCCACAGTCAGTCTTTTGGCAGCTTAAAAGAGAAATTATCTTAATCAGTGGAGAAAATGTACCTTTTTAAATGTTATTTTACAAAATACCCTATACTTTGTAAGTGTGTAAATGGCTATGTAGTTTAACTTAGTTCTGTTCAGTCCAGCAGACTGCTAACTGGACTGTGGTATATTAATACAAATATTTAGCTGACCTAGATATACTGAGACCTTTGAGAGTGAAGTCATTGACATTTTGGCGCTGCTGAACTCATTAGCAGTATTAACCCAAGTGTTTTGCATTTAGTACTGCTGCATTTCATGTGTGAAATGTTATGCGGAAAGATGAAGACCTCCTCATTAGCAAATTTAATAAGCGGTATGCAATTTATGGTTACATGCCAAGTACATTGATTATGATTATAAAGTCATTGCAATTTAATAATGTAATTTGTCAATATCAACCAAAATTTTGCTCATTAAGAGAAGATTGTTACAGGCCAGAAGAAAACATATTTTCTTATTAGGCTTAAATGAAATGAACATGAAAGTAAAAAGAACATAAAGGAGAGAAGATAGGTTTCTTTGGTAGGCCAGCCTCCAAGGAATGCTTTTTGCATTCTGGCACTATGTTTGGATTTTGTGTGAAGCATACTTACTTACAATATAGTGAACATATAAATACCACCTTTTGTTTTGTTCACTCCTTTTGATCATGGTTTCACTGTTCTTGTAAAAGTACTTTAACAAAAAAAAAAAGTGTACTCCTAAGGATCTGAACACTTCAGTGACTATAGTACTGCTGAGAGAGCTCTGTTAGGTTTTGGTAAGTGGAATTATTGTAGCCAAGGCTGGATCACATGACAAAAAAAAAAAATTCATTGGTTGCTAGTTGATCAGTAAAAGATACTTATTGACTTAGATTAAGATCAGATGATTTTATATCGATTGGCTGAATTGGGTTTCACAATCCTTTTTCCTTGGAACAATTTTCTCCTCTTTATCGTTCATTTTCGTTTGAACTCTTAAACTTTCCTTACATTCATGTTTGTATGTTTGAAAGGGAACTGGCTGTGTCTATGCCTGGCCCTTAAATCTATGCTTCTGGAAATGAATGAGACAAAGCAGAAACCAGAAACACCACAGAGGGCTTAGAAAATACTATATGTAGATTATTATAGCCACAATAGCAGCAAAGCTCACCATTTCTTCCACTTTGCTGGCAAATATAATTTAAAATGATGCCATTCTAGACAGCAAAGACACTCCACCTCCCAGATGGAAGAGTCCTAGTAGGCAACAGCTGAATTTTAGTGCTACAGTGCATTTTCAATTGGGACTTAGGCTGCAGTTCAGCAATGCATGAAATCTAACTTCAGGAGGCCGAATATTGGAGGAAAATTAATGTGGCCACCTGCTGGAAATCAGTGATCCAGTTAAAAGAGAAAAATTGCAGTCACTGTTTGGAGTTGTTCAAAATATTTTGATGTGCTAATTTGTTACTAGTAGGCTTAATGGCAGATCATCCATAGTCTATGTGCCCAAGCTACCTTACCTTTATGCTTGATTACTTGATGTCTGTCCTCTGGCAGTAAGTGTAAAGGCTCAAGCTGGTGTAAGTGCTGCTATAATCTCTTCTGAATTATTTGGTGGATATAGAGACATGTGTTGATGCCTAAATCAGATGGAATTTCTACTCTCAGGACGTCTGGAAATGTTGAGATGCGGTAATAATAAAAGCCATAGCTTTCAGAACACAGAAGTAGAAAGGAGTTTAGAGAGGCTGGATCTCTGGTACCCAACTTCTGCTGTTGCACTCCTACTGCTACTAAATGTGCAATGCAGAATTTAGCACAACATTTTCCAGTGTTTTGTGTCTGGATGAGACCTGGACTTATCCAATGTTACGTGATTCTGCTGAAGGGTATTTTATTTGAATTTAGGAAACAATATACAGTCACAGAGTGGACTTATTTTTTTCACCTTTACAAAAGACAGTTGTTGTTTCTTAATTTGAAGGAAAAATAATTAAAAAGAACTTATTTCCCTTGTCAGTATGTGATTCCATGTGTGATGCATGGAATTCATACACAGAGCAAAATGTGTATGTACATTAGAAATTCTCTTAGGAAAAGGCAAATTGGTTTAATGAAGCTGAACATATGCGGATGATAAAGTTCATTTCTTTTGATCCCAAATGACAGTGTATATAATGTATTGCAGAGCTTTATGTTAGGGCAGCTGCAAGTCATGAACAAAAACACATGGGAATTGCATATCCCTGAGCCATCTGAAGTTGCACTCGTGTCAACTGTTGTTCATGGCATGTAGCTTTCAAGAATTACAGAAAGATTATTTGGATCTTTTTTATTGTGCAAGATCTTTAGCATAAATTCCAGTCTAGGTGAAGTAGAAAGCCATTAGACACAGCAGAAATTCCAACTGACTGATTGTCTTAAAAAGAAGAGCAGTAAGTGCCTATGGCTTATTTCTGTGAGAGAAAGGGGAAACTTGGTGATCCTTCCCTTCCCATGCTTAGTTTAATCAGAAAAGAAATGAATTTTGTGTATGCCTTTGCAGAGTTGTTCTGAACTTTTATATTTATTTGTTCAGTGTTTTGAAGACATGAAATACTCTGTATGTATTATATATTATTCTTACTCCCTTTAAATGTCAGTTATTATGTTAAAAAACAGTCTTCTTTAAGTTAAAAAGTCATTGCTAAGGAAAAAGATTTGCTGATGAAAACAGCAAATTTCTTTTTCCTTCTTTCTTTTTGATATATGTTTTTTTGAATTAAATTATATGCAGAATGATGTTTTGAGAAATGAGTCTGAAACTTTCTGCTCTGTAAGTAGAATTGTTTTGAATGTTCAGGCATCTGACCATTTGTTTCTCATAAACCATTGCTCAGTAACATTCTAGCTTTGTCCTCATCTTGTTTCTTAAAAAAATTATTTTAGGGCTTCATCAGCCTCTTTAAAATATCTTCTTTCCCTCCATGGCGAATCTTTGAGAAATTCAAGTTTTTAAGCATAACCATGCTTTTTTTTTATTGCTATTACACTGATATATTTTCTCTTGTTAACAGTAATATAAAATATGGGTTTTTTTCCTGTCCTTCTTCATATCTTCTTATTTCTTTGAGCCATGCTTTCTGTAGCAGTGTTCCATAGTCACTTGTTTACCTAAAAGAGTATTTAAAAATATATATAGTTTTAAAAATGACAGTGTCAAGGTCTTTGTCTTTAAATCCACTGTGTTTAGACTGAGCACAAGAGATGCATCTGAAGTTTTACAAGCGCCATGATTGTAGATCATGAAAGTAGATAAAGTAGGTAGGGGGGAAAAAAAAGGAAAAAAAAGACACATTTTTTTCTGGATCTCTGAATCTCATCCTCATTAGTTTTGGGTTGTTTTTGAACAACCATTTGTTCATTGGACCTGTTAAGTGAATCTGCTATTTTACTTTGATAGTAAAAATAATCTAAAGCAAACAACAGTAACAACAAATAAAACCACACAGTCACTCAGTCACTTGGGCAGATCATGAAAGGCTGCGGTATTTTGAAAAGTGTCTGCTGTGTATCACAGAGCAGAGTTAGCTCTTCTTGAAAAGTCAGACTGCACGATGTTCCAAAGTACTGTCCTCACTGAGATCCACTGAACAGGGTGCAGTTACCAGGGAAGCAGCAGAGATGACTATTCGGATCAAGTCCCTACCTCTTGTCTGGTAGCTGGCTGACAATAGAGGATGTGCAGAGTAAATGCACTTGGTAAATTTGGTAATTGTTGCTACTCTCTCTTTGTCTGAGATTTGCAGGATGAGAATCTTCAACTCTAGGGCACCTGATCTAACGTATCTTCTTAGCACTTGCTTCTCTCGAAATGTGTTAGTTGTACTGATTCCTGTTTAATCTCAATCAAGAATTTATTTTTGCATTTTATTTTCTTCATTTTTATCTATGTTTCATGGTTACATCATGCTTTCTTGGCTACAGCAAGATATACCAAGATCTTGGTCAGTTTCTCCCTTAATGATTCATTTCCTAAAGAATAAGAGAAAAGGGCTTGACATGAGAATAAATTATTCCTAAAGAGACATTGGTTGGTCCTGATTAAGATGAAAACTGTGAAAGAAAGAAAATGAGAATGCCAAGCTCATTTCGTAAAAACTATTTTAGTGTAATCAGCAGAGTTTTCAGGGGTCTCCGCAAGTCATGACGAATCATAATTTGCACAAACCATGTCCTTTTGTGTTATTGACTGCATCTGGTCTTTCTAATGCTTTCAAGAGCTGTACATATCCAGTGTAATTAAACATCAAAGGAGTTTGTGTAAACTTTTTTTTAATTGCTGGAGGTTTTTTTGTATTGTATGCTCTGGGTAGGTGCAGTAATAAAGACCTAGCTTAAAAGGATAATGTCAATGTGAAACGATCTTTTTTAATTTTATTTTCAGCTTCAGAAGCCATACAAATTTCCCTGTCAGCCTTATGATTTCATAACCACTGTGGGTTTTTTTTTCGTTTATTTTCTTTCCCTCTAGTGTGGACAATAAGGAGATTGATTAGATGAATAGGGAACTCTGTGAAACATATAAAATACATACAATTAGCTGCTTTTCCCAAGTGATAGTTCATCACGTTATCAGGAGCTGTGTCCTTGTTAACTTTTTTTTCCTTCCCTATCTTTCCCCCACTCCCCCTTGTTTTTAAGGAAATTTTGAACCTTTTCAGCATTCGTATCCTTCATTTTTTTGTGGTAGCAAACACATTCACTTGCTCTTTGAAATCTCAGAGTTTGCAGTACTTATTTATTATTAATATTTAATTATTGCAGAGTTTGCTAGTAGACAAGCTCAAGCAAAACTGTCTACATTAGTTGTTCCTGCTTACCTACTCCAAGTACTAGCCTTATATTGCTTCTCATTGTGGGCACTGCTGTGGGATATTGCCACTCTGATTTTCTATATCAGATGTGGCCACTGATGACAAGCTGGTAGATGCCTAAGGCCAAAGGCTAACACTCCTGTGTCCTTCACTCCTTTCTAAAAGTATATCCTGACACTGTAACTGTAATGAAATTAGGAGCTAACTTTTCCTGCAGGATAGAACAAATTATCATTGAGATTTTTACAATGTGATGTTTTGCCAAGTATTGCCAGCATTTACTGATGTCAGAGTCCACAGTAAAACTTAATGTTTGAAGGTTGGAAGGTTAATTACCAGTTCGGAATTTGATTTGACATGACCTACAGATCTCAGGATAAGTTCTAAGCTCTTGCAGGATGCGTACACCTTAGGCTGCTGGTGTTGAAAGCTTTTCAGCTTACAGCACCTTAATCAAGCCTATTTTTAAATAAGTGAGAATCTGGTCATTGATTTTAGTGAGTTGTGTAGCACAGAAAGCACTAATACTTTTAAGCTGCTGATATCCACTTCCACAGTCTTTAGTATTAAATCCACTAAGTTTTTTAATGATTATGTCTGAGAGGGGCTTTAAAAAAAGAGGTAAAAATACATTATACAGAAGAAAATAGAGCTGATTGTGCATATGAAAAAGGTGTGTTATACTAAAACATATAAGCCTATCACTTTGGTTTCAACACCAGGTAAACATGAGATTATGTAAGACTTTTTTTGAAGAAAGTGACTGAGGTGTTAGCATGTCACCATTGTTGGTTCTGCTGTAAGACTGGCAAGCTGCGGCAGAAGGGATTGGCTTATGTGGAAAACAGTAGTACTGCACGCTTCTTCCATGGGGCTTCTTGTTTCTTTGTTACTCAGTCTCTGAGTGTGGTGATGCTAACTGCATCTCTGTGCAGTTGTGTTAGTCAGAACTGTAAATGCCACATTGAGAGACTGCGTACTGTGGTTATGTATGCACTTAGGGAGATAAAGTGGTTATTGACACAACTGAAGTACTCTTATGTTAGGTTTTCTAGCCGTTACCCTTGGTACGGAAAGTGGAATTGTGCTTTTCCTGCAGCCTTTGCTTGTGTCTTGTCTATGAGTAAATGGATCTGCTGACTTTTTGAATAGATGTTATTCATGCTATGTATCCAGCATAAATAGTGTCTGTCTTCTTGACAATATAATTGCACCTATATTAAGCTGGGTTTTTGTTGTTTTTGATGTTGTTTTTTTCAGATCAGTTGTGACAGGAGCATGTGTTCTTTTTGCTGTTCACTGTAATGTATGTGTGCCCTTAAAATTGCAAAAGTGATGCAGAATTCCAGTGAACTGTGGAGCTGCTACCTGAATGAGGAATGCAAAATTATGCTTTGGATGTATTATACAGAAAAACAACGCAAATATATTGATACAAGGTGAAAAAACTCTCAAAGCAGCATGGACCAGTCTCTGCAACAAAAATCACTTTTTTTTTTCTTCAGTGTTAATTCTGCCAAGTTTTCTGGAAATATTTTCCTGGGGATTGGATCTTCTGTGAAGGCTTAGTCTGTGCCAAATTGAGATTTCTTTTGATCTTTGAAGGTTTATGTTCTCAGCACATAGAAAATTATAGAAGCTTGATAATAAATAAAGAAGCTTGATAATATATTTAAGGAGACTGATGGCAAACAGACGTCTAAAATAGCAATGCTCAGTTGTTTTCTCCCGTTTCTTGTACATATTGGTATGCTAGAACTTTAGTTCTTTAAATGACGAAAGAACTTCACAGCTTTAGGGAGAGTTGTGAGAAATGCTTAGCAAGCACAAACTGAATGTGTCTAAAAGAAAAACTGCTACAGAAACTATGAATGAATATCACAGTATCTGTAGTTACCCATAGTAATTTTTAGTCTGTCAAAAGAAAAAACATCTCTGTTTGCATAATATATTTGCAGTTTCCTAACCTATTGTCACTTGTTTTACAGTTCAGCTCATATCAACTGCTAGGTATACTTTTATCACAGTTTCCCCAAAATAACATTAGAAACTTTTTTTTTTGTTCACTTAATTTATTAATTTTCCCATTAATCTCTGTGAGTGGCATAAGAGATGGCAATAGAAGTGACTGTCCATCCAAGCACCGTATCTGTTGTACCACAAGCACCCTCATGAAACACCAATTAGATTCTGCATGACAGTGTACATCAGATAATGAGAGAGTCATGTTTTTTGAAGCCTTGCTCTGGAAAATAAAACCGTCACATCTCTATCTGCAGAAATAAACCTTGACACAAAATGTCATGATTTCAGACGTACTAAATACTTTGATGTAAGCTCTGCTCAAGATAGAAGTCCTTGAACTCTTCTCTGGAACCTCTCACAGGTGGTCTTTTTTGTTTGTGTGTTAACTGATGGATTTTTCCTGTGCCATTTTCCTCCTGCAACCAGAAACTTCCCAGATCTACTTAAATAAAACAAAAAGAAATCCATTGTCAAGATCATGTTATTAAATAAAATTAGATAATAGAACTCTCTTAATTGTTAGAAATAATTTTGAAAACCATCTGCTTTAAATAAGTTGTTTCCTATATGGGGTAACTTTATTGTGCTAACATTTATTTAATAATTGTGATTTGTTTTCTAATACACCAGTTACTACAGGTATTTACATTTATTTTTCAGTAGAAGAATTTAAATGTGTATCCTTTCCTTATGCACATTTTGCAGTCCAGACATTCCCTTTGAAAGTATGCAGCATTTCTGAAAATACAACTTTCTAGACACCCAACTGACTTACTTCAGCCTACTCTGATGTGGTATAACATCTGCTGGTAAGAGGCATGGCTCTGATTGTACTAAACTAATCCCTGTCTACTGCAGATTCCTGAGGTTTAGAAGTTAACGGAATGAATAACTGTATTCTTTTCAGAGTGGTATTAGTCTTTTAGCCTTCTGAAGGTGGCAGGGGCCTTCTGAAGGTGGCATTCTATCGCAGAATTGCTTTCCAGAGTATTTTCAGACTAACAGTTTACTCTCTAGCATTGTTCTGAAGCTTACTTTTTCCAGAAGAAAAAGATTTTTTTTTTTTTTTTTTTTTTTTTTTTTACAAAACTATTGGAGGAGGGGACGACTTCTCTCTTACTTGTTTTGATGGGAAGTCGTTGCAAAAATATTGAAATGTTCCCGAGGCTTTATAGTCATCCTGAAAAAATCTTTAAGGGAGTTTAATACTTTGTACGCTTAGACTTGTACACTTAGCGTACTCTGCTTAGCTTTGGGCACTTCATGGAGCCATTTCTTCCTTAAATGAACTTTTCAGCATATCCATTTATTATGTATATAAGGACTCAAGTGTGTGTATATAATTGTTTAATAGTGTATACCAATTTCCAGCTCTATATTTTAGTGAAGAGATCACTGGAAAAACGGGCACACTTCAACAACTGCGCTGCCCTGAGTTGATAATAAGCTCTAGAATTGTATGTTGCCTTGTTCATAGGGACTCTATCTGAAGTTAAATATCTGCAGTGATATTTTGTTGCCCACTTCTAACACAGGTTCTGTAAATAGTTTTATTTAAACTGCTTAATTTCTGTTTCTGAGTTCCTTCTTTTTTCATGGACAGTTGGTATTTTTCAAGAGGTACTTGCTTTTTCTGTTTAACCAAGATGAGTGAGCATCTGTATAGGTGTTTTTTTGTTTGTTTGTTTGTTTGTTCATTTTTTAATGGATTTATAGAGAAAAAGTAGGCATACAGTTACACTGTGTGTAGAATGAATACTGAAAGTATACTTTAGCTTTAAACATGGGATGTTCTCTCCCATTCTTTTTTACCTGTCTATTCCTCTATGAGTTTCCAGGTGAGATTTTCAGAATGAGTCTAAAGAATTTAAATAGTTAGTTCCCATGGGAATTGATTTTGAATCTACAATTCTTGGACTCCATTCTAGAAACAGGTTCCAAATTGTCTCTCTAAATCTTTGCAGGAACCTGTTCCTGGCTCAGTTGAGTTGTCTTCACCAGTATTTATTCACTCCAGGAAAAATCTCATAGGTTTTCTTGAGGCATGTCAATGAGATAGCATCACTGCCTGATTTGACCTTACATATATAAGCAATAGGAGGAGGGATTGCTGAGTTTGTGCTCTACATTTCTCGACATAGAAGAAATGTAGCAGTTAACATCTGCTGAAGCCAGATGGAAGCCAGACTGCCGATTTGGACATATAAAGTCCCCAAAGTTAGATGACTAAATTCCCTTTTAATGTATGTACTTAATGGTATTAGCCAGTGATAATAAGACAAGTAAAAGACCATGCCTTTCCTGGTTTACTTCTCCAGAAATCAGGAGAGTTGTTATTCTTTCTGGAATTCTTCAATCCTTCCAAATCTGTTCTCCCATTTGTCTACTTTCAGAATATTTTAATTTCTGACCCATTAGATGGTTAAAAATGATGCTCACTGAGGCAGTGAATCCAATTCAGGTTAATCTTCCTCTAAATGAGCAACTGAGTTGCTTTTTTTTCTATATTCTATTTTTCTATATTTCTACACATTCCCACATGTCAGATGGTGCTTAGAGAGGTGAAGCACAAAATACCTTTGCTTTTCAGTAAAGAGCACTTAGACTTAACTCTCTGGTTAATTTTAAGCATTTTGGACGCATAGGTTTGCTGACTGTGGTCCACTCATTTAACAAAAGATCACAGCAGACTTTGATAGTCTCTTGTCTGTGAAGCCAGTTGGGTGATTTGCCAGCCTGTCCGTGGGCATGCCTGGGACAGGGAGGTGGAGCTGGGAATGTTCCTGGTGCTGCAGCAGCTACTTCAGTTATGTTCAGTGCCATGTCACTTTCTTGAATGATCCTTTCAGATGACTTAAGTAGAGAACACGATCAATAATATATCCAAGACAAGATGCACCCTGTTTTTTGCTAAATGGGAGAGTTGTCATTTTGTGGAACTGTTAAAGCTGTTTTTTGGAAAAATAGCACTCTGCTCTGAAGTGAAAGAAGCGAACATTCTGTTATGTAGAGTATTATAATTAATGAACAACCTTGTGATGAAGGACAGAAGGGATATTTATGTGTTATATGTGAGAAAACAGAAAGGACTTCTCTGCACAGGGATGTGCTCCAGTTGTGCTGTTAGCCAGTACAGTGCTCTGTTTAAACAGCTGTAATTATACTGGTAGAGTGTCCTGTGCAGAGACTCTCTTTGAGTGTAAGAATGCCCTTTTCTAGTCTTAGATGAAGCCAGAAAAGAAAGAAATATTTCTGGTTTAATACAAAAATAGAGCACATACACAATGAATTATACCAAATAACTGCAATGGTTTTATTTATTTATTTTATTTTTGTCTGTCTTCCTGTGTAGCTTTCATGGCTAGAAAAACCATGGATGGGCCAACAATGTACTTGTGATGCTGCTCATCTTTCTTATTAATACCTTATTACTGTTTTCTAGTGTTCTCTTCTTCCTCTATCATAACTATCTATCATAACTATCTTTATTCTTTATATTTAAATTGTAGTTCTTTTGTGTAGCATTTGGCCTAAGGGGGTCCTTTTACAGAAGAGCTCATAGGTACAACAGTAATGCCAAAACAGTTGAGTCCAAAATCAGACATGAGGGCAGTATTTTCACCTCTACTACCCTTATTTGCAATTTACTTCTATTTTTATATTTATTCATATTATAGTTACATATAAAAGATGATCCTATTAACATTTAGCTGAAATTATAAATATATGTGTGGAAAGCTCAGCAACTCAGGTCCAACCTATTATTTGATCATATCCACTTTCAGGAAGCTATAAAATCTACTGCAGACCAAGGTAATTAGAACTGAAGTAAACTAAAAAGAAGGCACTAAATCCAGTGTGAATTGTTTCTTAATATATTATTTTCCTATATTCTTTTGGATCTTTTGATGATCTTTAAGTGAATTCACTTGGGAGGTATCTTTTCTGTCTGGTATAGCTGGTAGTTTGTTTTTGGTTGGAGAATGCAGATAATTCTTTAAGATTTCTTGATGACATTGGATATCATTTATGTCAACTGAAAAAAATACACAAATTATGGATGTAAAGGTGGTTAAAATCATCCTTTTTATGTCTTTCCTGATTCAGAGTGCTTCCTGAACTAAATTTTGTTATCCAATCTAGCTACCTGCGTACTTTTAAAGTATATAAAAAAACTTGTTTTAAAGTCATTAGTGCTTCCGTTGGGAAACTATTACACAACTCTTAAATCTGGTTTTGGAAACTTCCTTGAGATGATCTTAGTTTTGTTCCAACACAATACCTGTAAGGTGCGGCTTTTTTTTTTCCTCTGTTATTTAAAAACACTTCTGTACGTATTAAGAGAGCTGTGATAATTTTTAATGCCACAGAAGTGATGCTAATGGATACAAACCAAGTGTTCAAGTTATTGTTCTGTTTCCAGGTAGTTCCTCCTAGACAATTATTGTTTTCAGTCTTAAGCTGATGCTTGGTCCTTTTCAAAATAAGCTTGTGTTTTGGTGTATTCCAGAGTGTTCTTTCTGTCTGAATATTATTGTACTGTGGGAAAGCCACCACTGCAGATGTTAGAGAAAGGATCTCAAAATGCTAGTCAACTGCATAAGTAGCTGGTCTTGTTGGAAACAGAGTAGTTGAGCATCGGCCCATCTTACCGTACAGATTTACGCTAGGTCATCTCATTTTGACTGATACGGGACTTTCTGACCAAAGGTGAGGGTAACAAAGTTGACTGGTTGGTTATCCTTTAATCATCCCCTATGAATTTTCAGTTACTGAATATTGCAATACCTCAATTTTTTAAAGACTATAACCTGCTAGTCCTTGTTTGAAGAGTTTTTCTTAAGGCTGGAACTATCCATTCATGGACTGATAACTGAGGAGTTACCTCTGTGAATCAAACTGTCTTTTATTCATTATTTGCTGAGGCCAAAGACCTCAGATCTGTTTGGGGTTTTACATTGTCTAGGGGAGAAAATTGCACTAGGATGTCTTGAAATCTGATTATAGTTAATTTTCCCATGTTAGTGTTCAAATATATTGCATTATGTTACAAAACATAGTGTGCAGTATTAAGGGAAAAAAGGTATGTTCAATTTTGTTCAGCTTGCTGAAAGTTGTATTTGGTCTAATGAGATGAACACTTGTACATGTAATTGATTTTGTTTGGCTTCATCGACACTAATTCAAGGTTTCAAAGATAAGCATAGGTCTTTAGTTTGTTCTTTGGTCCAAAATCTGATCTGTGTTACAGGCAGCTGACCTTTTCATATAATTACTAAAAACTATCAGCAGATACTTAAAGGCATGTTTTGATTCAAATTTTTACTGTGCTTGCATGCATATAGATGTGCATGTCTATATTGCTAGAAAGTGATAACACTAAAGCTTAAGGTATTGTAATTTTTAGGAAAGTTTTCTGGAATATGAGAACATTACATTACATTTGTCAAATCTTTATTTTTATATCATTTTTAATATGTAAAAATTCTGGAGGCATGTTGTTTTTATGTGCTGAAAAATCACTTTTTGCCTCCTACCTCTCAGGAAGCACACTCATATATGTTGTCTTGACATCCCATGCAGTAATTTAAACTGAGCTATCCTTTCTTGAAGTCTAAAGTCAAAAGCAGCTTAGTGCTGATTATAGCGGAAAGAAAGAGGAAGAAAAACTGCAGTAGACTTATTCCCCCCATTCCATTTGATTTTCTTGCTATTATTGAAGGATGCAATCCAGATACTTTCAGAAAGTCACTTAACAGCATAAGTTTTTTTTTTTTTTTTTCATTTTCTTTCCCTATCCTCTGGAAAAAAAAAAGAAAAAAAAAAAGAAGTGGCACTTAGAAAAGAAGGTGGTCTTTTTTTTTTGCTAGCATCTACAGTTCTTTTTGTTTGACTTGACAAAATCAATATTTTTCATGAGTAAGGAAAGGTCAATGAGAGAAAATCATGGGTATTTTTGTTTTGTTTTGTTTTGTTTTTTTTTCCCTCAACTTAAGTAATGCTCATATATAGCTCTGTTTGAAGGTTTATTATGTTTATGGAAAAAATAGCTTTGTGTTGGTACTTTGTGTCAACATCAAGTCTGAATATATCACTTTATTCAGTTTGTGATGCCTATTTTGAGATCACAGTTTGCCATTGTATCTACGGACCTTAAACCTCTTGCGTTCTTTTCCAGTAAGCTCGGGAGGTAATGGATCTAGACAGAGGTAAAGATCTAAAACTATTTTGCGAAGAGACGGATTCTGCTCAGTCTGCTTCTTTTGTTCAAGTGGTCTTGGGTGGAATATAGAAGCTGGCATTTTTTCTAAGATAAGAGCTCTTATCAAAAATAACTTTCAAGGCCTGATAATTCTGGATTTATTTAGTAATATCTTTTTATGCAATATAACTAAAAATTTTTTTCATTAGTCTGCTAGTTGTTCACGTCCATAAAATAATTTGTGTTTGGCTGAAGATAGTGTTTTATCAAACAGCTGCAGAGCCGATGAGAAATGCTGTGCTCAGATTCGGTGAAGGCTGAACATCAATCCCAGGACTAGTGGGTCAGGTCTCAGGTGTGGAGAGAGACTGCACACCGGTGGGCTTTTGAAGACTCAGTGTCTTCACCCACCCCAGATGTCTGGAATAGAGTAAGAGTTGAGCAGACATCTTTGATACTTCTTTCAGATATTTTTCCACTCTTCGACCATGTCTCAGGGACTTCATGAGACATGGTTTCTGCTTGTTTAGTAACTCTGAATATGTTTTGCTTCTAGTAACTTACCCAACATTCGTTTAGCCTATGTAAACTATCACCATGGCCAATACATTCTGGCAGGGAGTTCTGCAGTTCGCAAACCTCTTTTTGTCTCTTCAGAGTGTTTCCTTCTATCTCTAGTTGTTTCATTGGAAGAACAAGGGAGTAATTACGTTTTCAATTCTTCTGTGCCATACAGGGTTTTTACTACTTGCTGGAACACAATGAAATCAACTTTTTTCTTCTACAGCTAAGACCGTTTGTTTTTGTTTCCCTGTGCTTGTCTGTGGAGAGTCTGGCTTCATCTTCTTGATAACCTTTTGGTAGTTGCTGTCTCCTTCTGTGCTCCAGCACCCTGACTATCTTGTTGGCCTTGCTCTGGACTTGCTCAAGTTTATTAATGTCTTGCATGTGATATAGAGCCCAGAACTAAATGCATGCTTCCAGATGTGGTCTAAAGAGTGCAGCGTAAATGGGAGTAATAAGTTTCCTTGCTTTCCTGACTGCATTCCTGTTGTTCTGGCCCGGGATACTTTTAGCCTTCATTAGTACCACAGTGCATTGCTGACTTTCATTTAACCAATTCTCCACCAGGTCTTTGGAACACTTTTGAGCATGCCCCATGGCAGGGGTTAGTCAGTCCTGTATGCAGAACATTGCATTTGTCCTGATTGAATTTAATAAAGCTCCTATTGTTCCATTTCTGCACTTGTTTTTGTCCCTCTCCGTGGTATCCTTGACCTTAAGGGTATCACTGAAATGGAGGTTGATTAAATCCTTGAAATTTATAACTAAAAACAGGTGTGAGGAAGTGAAGCTGAAGCTGTTAAAATAATTTACAGATTCCACAAAAGAGGTAATACCTATGAATTAGTCTGTAAAGTTGCACCAGTAGAGAAATGTTCTAGCAAAATGAATTTTAAAACGTCGTATAGGTATTAATTTAAAAGATACTGTTAATACCACTTCTGTTGTTAGATTAATCCAAATTTTATTGATAGATTAATAATGATGAATGAAGTTCTGGTACCTTTAGTCAAAAAAGGAACGAAAGACTATAATTTTTTTATAAAATTCTTTCTCCATTAAATATAGCCATTTTCTGGCACAGTGGTACAATGTCCCAAACAGTCATGAATGATAAATTGGAGGAAAATTAATATAACTCTTAAATTGAAAATAGCATATAATTGTTGGAGAAGTAGAATAGATTTGCCAGCATTGAAATTTGGGAAGCCACTTAGTTTCAGTTCTCTTTAAAATATAAGTTTTTTTTTTAAAGTCCAAATTCCTACATATTTATGTATGCATAAGTCACCAAAGCTTAATTTAATGTCTGTCTGTTTCATCTGAAATAGGAAGCCACAAAATGTAATGAGAAATCAACTAAAGTAGAGAGAATCAACAAAAGTAGATAAAATCTTCTCTGGAGATCTTCCAAACCCGTCTGGATGCCGCCCTGTGCCCCGTGCTCTGGATGTCCCTGCTGGAGCAGGGGGGTGGGACTAGATGATCTCTAGAGGTCCCTTTCAACCTCAACCGTTCTGTGATTCTGTGATTACATGATTTTGTAGTTCTGTGATGGGCTGCAAAAAGATTTTGGAGAAACGTTTGTTACTAATTACTATACTTGTTGTGTCTTAGTCATATAAACTTCACAGTACATTCATGACTTTTCTAAAGATTTGATCAATTTTATAGATAATGAAATGGGAAATATTTATGGGAAGAGTCCTAAAGATGAACCACTTGCAATATTGGGAACCTAGGATTAAAAATATATATACTAGAGGAAGAAATCTTTTTTTTTATTCAGCTAGTCTGGATATTTATTAATATTTCTAAGAAATCAGCATACTTTATAGTAAATGCTCTTTTTTTTTACTTCTGAAAAAGCTGGGAACATAGTGAAACCATGGCTTTTCAGGGTGGGTTTCCTTTTTAAATTGTGCATTTTACATAGTATGTTTTACAAGCTTTTTTTTAGTATGATTTATGTGAGAGAAGTAGGATATTTGTTTGGTTTGGTTTTTTTTTTGTTTTTTTGTTTTTTTTCTGAAAGCCATGAGATTTTGAAAAAGATACGTGGTTCCTGGTGCTACCAGTGAAAATAAAACTTTTAGCAATTATAGTTTAATAAACCACACAAAATTAATGAAATATGGCCCCTTGAAAATCCAAATTTGGATGAGCTTTACAACAATAGTGCCAATTAATAAGCTGCTCAGCATAATGAAAAGCAAAAATTAGTACAGAGGCAGTTGATATGCATTGTAGTTAGTTATACCTTAGATGTTTTTAAGATACTCTGACCAGATTAAATAATCTCAAACCAAATTTAAAATGGACTGTATATTAAAACCTTTTTTTACTGCTAAAACTGCTTTTACCGGTAAAACTTCATAACCTCTCAAGCAAATCCTTTCAGAGTTACTGACAAATTGGCCAGAATAAACTGTGCTGAGCTGTTTAAAGTTTCACAGCTGTCAAGAAAATTTGCCTCAATTTGAACAGGATTTCCTTTTTTGGGGGAGAAAAAATTTACAAGGAAGTAGCAAAAGCAGTTGAATAATGTTTTGTACTTTACTTGGCTGCAGGGAAGGAATGTAACAGGTAAAAGGTCATATCCTGTAAGTGAAGATCTCATTTTGCACTTGCCAGTAATTTATGGAATGTAACAAAGTAAGATATGCTGTGTGGTTGAATCATGGATTTCAAGAGGAGATTTTACTGGATGGATTGAATTCTATAGTGCTTACCTAGGCAACATTCAGGAGCCTTGGACTAGAGGAGGGATAAACAAGGCTTTTCATCTCTTACGATTAGAAAAGAAAGCATTAATCTTGATTGTGCCACATAATTTGTGCACAAACATTGGAAGGTCAGTTTGTTCTTTTTTGTTGTTTGCTTTTTTCTTTCATCAGGAAATAAGGCGGAAATAAGCCAATATTAACATAGCCAAAAAGTCTTTGGAAGTTGCTGTAGAAATAAAAGATGCATTCTAAAATAATTAAAACCTTCTTGTTGGCAATAGTGCCCTAATGTTGTCACAATCACGCGCATTTCATGGTGCTAAAACACCACAGAACAAGTGCTGCTTTTTTTTGTTGTATAACAGCTCACTCCAAAATGAATGTTACAGAGGTGTAATAGAATCCTATGACATTTAGCCATTGTCACTGCTGACAAAGGGTATACTCGAGTGAAAAAAAAGTCCACCTGCTTCACAGAGAGTTCCCTGGAGGACCCAGCCAAGATGCTGTGCCCCAAGAGGGAAGAGTAGCTGCCCTGACCTTTGCTAGCCCAAAGAATTGTTCCACTGATGCTTTCTCAAGGTTGGGGCTGTTAAGGGTTCCATGGCCAGAGCAGGGTTTGTGAACTGGTCTATTTGCCTCTAAAAGTCTCTCACACAAAATCTAAAGGATAGTAAAACACACTGTAATCATCTCCAAGGGAAGTAGCATTTATAAGGGAAAAGTATGCCCTTGAATTAGACTTCAATTTTTCTGAGAATCCTTGTGTTGTCACCTTATATTTCTGCAACTTTATAGATTCAGTTTCAGTTATATGTTTTTTTTTCTGTTTGGCTCTTGGGAGAAGGTTGAATCAAGGAACATTTAAAGTTGGGTAGCATTCTGTAGACCAGACCAAAGCAAGCCTTACAGGGCATACTGTTGAGAGCACAGTCTTGGGAAAACAGTCACTAGCAGCAGTAATGTTCATCAATATCAGTAGAAAAATGTACAAATACTCTGCTAAGTAGAGTATACAAAATAAGACTCAGAGTGGCCTCTTTTTCACGGATCTTGCTTTTAGAAATTTTTCAAGCAATATAGGTTTGTGTGTGCTTCCTTGGATCTCTTTATGCTACCTCCCTCTAGGTGAGACTTAAAAGTACTAGCAGGGGCTCCCCTTTTTTTAACAAAGGTTAGTGTCTGATGTAGTTTTCTTTCTACTGCTCTACTGCAGTTTTTAATGTACTGTGAAGACTGCTGATCACAAAATCTCACAGAATGTTTAAGGTTGGAAGGGACCTTGAGCGATCATCTAGTCCAATCATCTCCGACTTAAATAAGCAGTGCAGGAGTTAATGGTTCATGCTGCAAACTATTGCTGTTACTAGCACCTAAGCTACTTCCTGTCTGAGATCGATTGTTCACATCTCACGAAACTGTTGAGCTTGTCAGTCTTCAGACTTGTCTCTGTGTCAGTTACTCTCTAGCTGCAATAGTTCCAACTGAAGACCAATTATCATATTTTAAATTTGCAGTCTAGGGAAAGACAGCTTTGCAAGGGTGCTGATGTGGCACTGGAGATTGCCGAACCTCTTTATGATCCTTACTTTTCCTTTGCAAGAATAGCATTTTGAAGTTATATTCTCTGAGTAGAAGATGAGTGTAAAATCAAATTCTCTGAGATAGCAGATGAGGTTCTGAACTTCCCCTTCTGATAGAATTGCAACTTAGGTGTAACAGAAGTATCAGAATAGTAAGTAGATAGATGAACATATAAGACAACTAAAGAATGGAAAATAGGAAATAGTATTTCTTTGTGGTATCTCAGTATAGCATGAAATGTTGTTATTGTTAAAAATTGAGAGTTTATGGAAGAAAGGTGGATATATGCCCATGTGAGGAATGGCCTAGTTGCATACATGGAACACTGCATCTATTAGACACTAACAGAAAAACCTTACAGATTACTCTGTCTGTATAAATAACTTAGTAATATCAACTGTATATGTGTATTGAAAGGAGACTTCTCAGCGAATATTACCTTGTTGTAATGGAGCAGCAGTCTTTGGATTTTAGTTTTACTAAAACAATAGTAGCAATGACATCTTTTCCAGATTTAGCTGGGAAGATCTGAGATTTTTTTGTATGTTTCTGGTCAGCCTCTCAAGAACAAAGACCAAGTCAAACAGCACATTTATCTCAAAGGTCATGATGGCACTATCAACTGTATGCATACTTGCAGAACTGCGCTCCGCAGTGTGTGATGAGGTAGTAGGGCTGAAGTCTTTATAGCTTAATTCTTTACTTTTTTCTTTTATTTCATGGAATTGTGGAAAAACATTGCATAAAAAAAAAACTTTTTGATTTTCTTTGTGGTGATGAGAATTGATCAAAAGAGTAATTAATCGTGGTTTCAGCTGACCTGAGATTGAAGATTAATAATTTAGGAATGTTGTATTTGGCTATTGACATGTTCTGGGTTCTTGATTCACTTAAATACAAGAATTATTGACAGAAGTGTTTGCATGTCTGCTTGCATGCTTGCTTATTCACTTGCACTTCAACTATGAAAACTGAAGAAATGCCTCATGTGGGTGTCACTTGTGAGAACTCTGCCCGTCTCTCTCCATTTTAACAACAATCCATTTTCTTAAGTGGAAAAGGGAATGCTCTCCACATATGAGAAATAAAGTAATTTAGAAGTTTGTCAGGCAAGTGCCACATCTTCATATTCCAGTAGTCTTATTTTAAGCGGAGATTGAGAGTTGGAACAGGAACTGCTTTTGTGAACCTGAAAAGGTGATTTAAACAGGAACAAAGCATTTAAATAGAAATCTAGCAAGTTAACACTGCAATACTTTTGACTTTAAGAAAAGGCCATTTTTTCTTTCAAAATGTTTATGGTGGAAGATGACTGAAAATATCTCTTCTCTACTTCCACGTGCAGAATATTCTCCTAATAGCACTTTAAATTTGTTAAATGTCCGAACAAAATTAAGAAATAATGCTGTGTCAGCTACTTCAGTTAAATGGTGATTTGTCCACTTGCTTGTGTTTGGAATTGTAAGTATTTTGTATTCAGAACAGGTATATTTGAAAGTGTGTGTGGGTATGCGTGTATGTAAGGTTAAGATGAAGGTGGCTGAAGGCTGGTCTGTACAAGTTCAGAAGGTTTTAAACATACCTGGCACAGTGCTTCAGGATCATTCAGCATTCAGAAAAATCCTTCTGATATACATATGCCTTCTTGTGATCATTTTACCTCAGATCATTTCCCCGTAGTTGCAAAATGCAAATACATGGATGGATTTCTCAAAGTGCACACACTTACTGCTTTATTCCCCTGTGCATGTAGATGTGTTATACAAGTGGCAGTGTGATGGGATCACTGTAAATGGTCTTAATAATAATCCTAATTCTTTAGAAGAAAAAGAACGAAAAAAAAGTTTTAACTGCAGTCAAATTTACATAGTTGTTAGTTGCATGAAATGTTTTAATTATCAAAAGGAATTGTACTTTTTGGTATTTTTTTAATTAATATTGAAATTAAATTTTGTATTACCTAGTAAGAGCTTTACAATCTTTATGGGTATCATTCTTCTCTTTTTGGATGGCTAAAGTGCAGGCAACCCAGTGACCTAACAGGTCATCTCTGTGATGATGGGAAGCAGGTATCATGGATTCTTGGGACTTGCAATGGCTTACACCGTCCAGAACAGCTTGCCTTGTTTTATTCCCTGCTTGTATCTGAGCGGCCATCAGGAAAACAAGTAGCTTGAAATAGCTGGTGTGATTTGTTCTTGTGTCAGTCCTCTTCCTGATGCCAGGGAATCAGTCAGGAAATCTAGGTATATGCACCAGAACCTCCTCTGGGCTGTGCTGGATTTACTGCATATGCCCAGGCAGGCTGTGTGAGGCGAGGTGCCTGGGCAGTGTGCGGCTGTAGGGTGCGTGTGTAAGAGTCAAGATAGATGACTTCCTGTGTAGGGAAGGTTGCTTCCGTGCACTGTTACCCACTGGTACAGTATTCTCAGGGAACACTGTGTTCCTTAATATCCTAAGAAACTCAGAAGCGATTTGGCCTTCATAATGGAAGGAATTGAAGAATTCTATTCAGGTATGTGCTCAGATGAGTTATCTTTGGTCCGCTGATACCTCAGCGCACAGATGATATTTTCATATGTAAAATACCTTTGGAGTGTTAAAGTCATGAACAAGTATGTCTGTGATCTTGAGGCAGCACATTAGACAGGCCATCAGCAAAAATCATTTTGAGTTAGCTCTCTTTCTCATCTTGACATATTTCTTGATAATATGTTACATAATTGTGGACAAGTATTCCCTACTTTTGAAGTATGACTTGAAACACAATGCAGTCCCTGGAAACCTTCATTATCAATGGAGGAATCTACCAGCGAGTCTGGCTCAGTCCTCCCTCACTATTTTGAATGTTTCTGAATAGAAACCAGTAACATATTGTTGTCTTTGGGTCATTTTGAGACAATCTGTTGTTTTATTAGGGGAGGAGAAGTGAAGAGAGAAATGGAGAAACAGAAACAAAGATATTCGCACTTCCAATGTCTCGTGCTGTGAGGATCCTTCTGTTCTCACTTCAGTGCTGTTTTTTATCATTAGTGGCATATTGCTGCTGTCACTGCAAGGCAGTTTTTTTAATGATACAGTGTTTGTCTGGTGTTTAAGCTCCTGCTGATGTGCTGCCTGAAGTGCAAAGAAAAATGTACTTTTTTTTTTTTTTTTTTTTCTCCAAACAAGTTGTCTGGTTCTCATGTGGTTTAGTAGAGTTGTGATTTAGTTTTCAGTTGATCCTCTTTGGGCTGAACTTTGACGAGGGTGTTAATATAAATAGTGTTTGTTTCTTTTTAAAAAAAAAAGTTTGTTTCTTTTTTTATTGCTCCTAGATTCACAGGACTTATACATAGTATATCTTCATGAGGCCCTCTGTCCTAATCGTGTCTCACACTTCAGTTGCAATCCTGTCTCCCAGGAGTATTCCAGGGGACTTCACAGTGTAAGAACAACTGAAATGATAGCAGCAGTAATATTCTCAGGGGCCCGGTATCGCTTCCACTCCTATTCAGCAGTTTCCATATCCATGTTTGTGTAGCTGCGCTGCTCAAGCGAAGGCCTTATGCAGAATTTGTCCTTCGCCTGTATTGTCTTCAAGTTCGATCTTCCCTCCCTTACTTGGCTGTGCAGAGTTGTACTGTGCTTAGCACAACACTGAAAAGTTTCCTTCTGTAGGCCCAAACCTGCCTCTCCTGTGATGTTTGCCAGGTGCTTTCATTTGATACTGTTGAAGTGGTAGCTGAGCTGGTAGTTGGATGGAAATACCCTCTCTGCTCGTCTCTGCTCTCTTTGCCTGTTCCCACAGGCGAGTGCTCTGCACTTCCTCAAACGCTGCTTGTTTAAAATTGAGATGTCTGTAATTTCTCCACTTGCTTTGTTCTTGTGTGCTTTTATGTATGGAAATCTGTATGGTGATGAGCATTCTCCAAACCGAAATTCCTCATTTAAAAATTATTTTTTTCCATTTCCTGAGTTTGCTACTAAAACTCTGTGATGTTTAAATGGCTAAATCCCAGATCAAAACTCAATGTGGATGCTTTTCAGTGCTTCTTTTCTACTTTGCTGATGTATTACTGATCCCATTGCCTGCTTCTTAACTTGTACTGGTGTTGAACTTCTATTCCTGAGCTTTAAATATATAAAAGAATATCACCTTTCCTGCTTTCATTTTCCTCTTAAGTGTTTGTGCTTCTCCAGACTCTTTTTACCTACTAATATTACATCCCCTCAACTGCAATTATTTATTTATCCTAGTGAAAACAAACAGCACTGAATCTGAGAAAAAGAGAGGATAAAAAAGTGGTTTTTTCCCACTCAGCCAGACAGGCCGTTTATCTGCCATGTGTGCAGCTGCACAGCAGAACTGCAGCACTCGAGGCAGAAAACAGGAGAGGGGGTTGGGGGTGGGACTTGCTTCTTCTGAGGAGTGTAGAATTCTGATTTTAGCATTATTTTTTTTTTCAAAAAAGTGAAAAATGATTTGCTGCATCACAGTGATTGCTGCAAGCCTCCAATCAGAATCCAGTTATTAAAATCAGATCTTTTCATTTCAAACTCTTGATTTGTAGGAAGCCATGATATTACTGGGGCAGAGCTTTGCAACACAAGATCTCTGTAGTTCACTAGAGATCATACTGCATCACCTCAGGGTTCTTCCTAATGGATTTTTTAAGAGCTAATGTTATGATAGAATGTTACCTTTGATGCAAAATAATCTGGTAAGATGCTTGTACCATTAATAAAGATTTTGCCAGACACTATTGGGAATGATGTAATTGCGAACTGCTAAGCAAGAGAAGAAAAGGACAATCATGGTTAATTATGTCAAAGAGCTTTAGAAAAAACATTTACTTTACAAATGCAAGAGATTATTACCTCAGATGAATATTAGTGATAGGGCTTGATTCTTTAGCTACTGGTTTATTAAAATACTCCAAAATAAAGCTAATATGACTGCTGATGTGAAGAATGTGTTCAGGGTTCAGGATGTCTAAAAGTGTTTGGTTTAGTGCATGAGCAGACAGATCTTTTGTACCTGAATGGAAATACTGCAGTAATTCTGGGAAATATCTGAGACAGCATAGGCAAGAATTTTCTCATATGTCAATATAAAAGAGAATAACTGTGTGATGGCAGTGAAAAATTAACTGTAAAATGAGGCTATTTGTAATGCGAAAGTATTTTTGCAATAATGGTTTTGGGAGATAAATAAAAGATTTATATATATATATAGTGCTTCTGGTTTTGATTAGGTTCAAATTTAGTATCAAATCATGTTCCCCAGAATTGCTTATATAAGACAAGTTAAACTTGTCTGAAGAAGATACAGAAGCTTTCCAGTAATTGGAGTAGCTCAATATCAGATGCAATTGTTGCATTCTTTAAAATGCAAATATATTAAATTATTAAAACTATTAAATTACCTTTTTATTAACTTACAGCTAAGTAAATCACATGATTTACTCTTTTGCGTACTGTGGATATGTATCTGTACATGGTGCATATAAACCTACTGGGAAAAAAATCCGAATTACTTAAGAGAGATTACTTTCATCTCACTCATACTGTCTGGCAGAATTGGGTTTGGCTCACTCTGTCCAGTGGCTCTTACTGCCTTTCTGAGATTGGTGCTGTCTTTAACAGGCCTGACTCAGCAGCTGATCATGCACTGAACTTCTCAACAGTAGTATAACTTGCCCTGTTAAACGTTGATACAACCAGAAACTGGGAGTCATTGCATTTAGTAGTGATGGCTGTGAACTCTAATGACTCAGGAACAGGTACATGTCCTTAAAGTGGTGAGGGAAGTCCAAAAGGGGATCTTTACAGCAGCGTGAGTCAGAGCCGTTAGCCTTACCTCCTGTGCTCCGTGAGCAGCATGGCAAGAATACAGATACAGATTTTCTTGTAATGAGGAAATTCACAGTGGAAAAAAGATGTTGTTTTCACAGTGGTTGAGGAAAACCCCTATATTCGCCTGCTATGATCTGCCTTATCTAGTTTATCCAGTTTATAGAAACTACAGAGTCTTCCTTCTCTGAAAGTTAGTTATATGCAGAATTATCAGAAAACCAGAGCACATCTTTCTGGTGGTTAAGATTGTGACACTAAATTCTCCACAACCTTGCTGTTTCAGCTACACATCTATTTTTTGCTATTTCTCTGTGTCGACCCTGCATGTGCAGAGGGCTTGGACTAGATGACCTCTAGAGGTCCCTTCCAACCTTAAGCATTCTATGATAGGCCGTGAGAAACTGATGTCAAAGACATATGGAGTTGGAGCAACTTACTGGATTTAAGAAAAAAAAAAAAAAAGAAGAAGAAGCTGAAAGGGTACTTGAGTATCTTTTTTTACACCTAGGTCAGTGCCTTGAAATCACAGCATTCTGCTGAGAAGCTCTCCCTCAAATGATATTTCTTGATGGCCCATAAAACCACATCTCATTTTCTTAAGGATCTTATTAGATAAAATTTAAGAGCTTGAAAGTCATATTCCTGCATTAATTGACTCTTCCATGCTTCCCCTGTATTTGGAAAGGAGTGAACACAGTTGTATTGTAAAGGGAGGTTAGGCTAGATTATCTCTAGAGGTCCCTTTCAACCTCAACTCTTCTGTGATTCTGTGTTTTCAGTAGGTATACTTGTGAACTGACAGTACTTGTTTAAGTGCTGAAAACATTCAGCCAAAAGTTTTGATAAGGAGGGATTAGCAGACATGCCTGTAGAATATGGAGACCTCAAACGCCTTGTTCCTGAAGTCATGATGACTGTCAAGTTGAATTCTTATCTAAACACAGCAAAATAGAGCAGCCTTTATATTGTGTTAAGGATTTAGTTTTTGTTTTTGTCTATTTTCAAAATGTGACTTGAAAACGAGGAATGTTAAGATGCTGACTGTGGTTTTTGCTCCATGTCATGAGCAAATAATTTTAGAACCTGACAGTCTTGTTAGTGATAGAAGAGGCAAAATAGAAATTAGTAACTACCTTATTTATTCATTAAAAAAAGGATTTTTACAATACAGTTAAGTAATTGCTATCAAATGGACACAGAAAATGACAGAGTTAAACTGTTAGTTTACGAGATTGTCTTTTTCCTCACAGTAATCACACTGTGTTTTTTTACCTTCACATTTCAAGAGACTTGGAGCACTGCAGCTCTGCCAAACTGTTTGGCTTGTGTGAAATGCCTAGGAAGATGGGTAGAGCACATGAAAGCCTTCTGACCGATGTTTGGTCTTCTGGTTGTTAGGTCAGGCGACATAGTTACCCTAAAGTTAGATTTTTTGAACCTGGTCATTTCAGCTATCTTCTTTGTTTTTGACTTGTGATAAATATTGAAGGAGAGAGTATGTGTAGGTTAAAGTTATAAATCTAATGCTTCTCCTATCCCCCCCCCGCCTCGGTTTTCTCAGTATTTTATAGAAGTGTAAGCAGTGTATTGAAAAAGCTTTTTAAATCTTGCAGATTTTTAAGGGCAACAGTTGCCAGACATTAATTACTTGGAAAATCCTCTGTTTCAAGGAAAACAAGTGTTTAAAACACAGTCGTATATGCATTTCTTTCTGTGTATGGTTTCAGGCTGAGAAACAAATTGTTTGAAATAATAGTAAGAGAAGTTAGATGTAATTTACAAAATGTGATTTAATGAAGAATATAATTTTATGAAGAATATAATTAAGAATATAATGAAGAAATATTGTTATATTTTCTAGCTAATCAGATTACTTTCTATGTAACAAATATGTCTTGTATTTACAGATGTCTTGTATTTACAAAATATACTTGTAACATAAATCTTATTGAAATGTATATTTTGAAAGGGTAGATGTCAGCTACTGTATCTGAATAATTTGTTTATGCTTTCCAGATATTAAGGCACAGAAGTTTAGAGCCTGAGTATAACGTTTATTCAGCTTATTTCCTGTGGGCGTTACTGCATTGGAACGCCTTCAACTTAGGTGGCCCTCTGATGTCACGCAGAAGAACTGCCACGAGGCTTTTAGCAGGGGGCTTCACTCCTGGAGATGAAACAGTGGTGTTGGTTTTGTGTAAGGTGTGGAAAGGGCTAGCGGTGTGGTTGCAACCGTTGCCATTATCCTGTTTGGCAGCACAGTGCTAATGCCCCGATGTTGTGTCAAGTTTGTGCACTTCATGAGGCACTAGACAGGCACCTGCTCTGCTGGAGAGTGAGCTAGTTCAGCTGCTGGCTTTGTGAGCTAGTGAGATCCACAAGACTGCCCAGTTGGCCCAGCCATGTGCTCATAGCGCATGGAGGGCCCATACCGGCTTTCAAAAGAGGACATTGCTCCATGGTCTGGGAAATAGGTTTGGGAGGTGCACGGTCTGCCTGATGCAGCATGCTTCACATTAGCATTGTAGGTGAGTGTTTCAAAATGGATCTGGCAAAACCAGTGTTGATGAGTTACCATATCAAACTTGTCATAAAGGCGGGTAATTGCTAGGTGGGGTTATATAGCCCTTCTTGTGCAGGAGGTCAGATTAGATCATCACTGTTTCTTCTGGTTTTAAGTTCCCTGACTCTAATGTAACCAGTCGTTCCTTGCGATCGCTGTCCATGCTTGTTTATCACTGACACACCCCAATCAGCCCGCATCCGTATGCAGCTCACAGCGTAGCTGCCCGTCTGACTTCCAGGGTCTCCCACAGGTCTCCATGTGGTAAGCAAAATGAAACTTTTAAAATACCCTACTAGGATATGGAGTTGATTTAGAGGGCTTGGGGGAGGTGGTTGAACATTACAAAGTTTCACATTAGGAAATGTGCTCCTGACTAATTTGAGCTAAATTAGTCAAACCTGGTTTAAACTGAAGCAGTACTTCACTTAAGATTAGTTTAGAAACAACCATAATAAAAGCACATTCCAAATTTTACTAGGCTTAAATTCAGTGTATATATAGTTTCTCTGCTCATTTGTTTCCTTGTCCAGTTTCTTGATTGTAATCATGCATATCCTACCTCAAACCTTTCTTTCTCAGGTAATGCACTGAAAGTACTTCAGTCAGATGTAGCCTTTGTTGAGAGTGTCTAATTGCAGAATTTTATCCACAGAAACAGGAATAGGATAGTACTGAGCATGTCAGCACAAATTTGAACTGGTGTGTTCTGGGAGGGGGGGGAAGGGGAGAGGTGGCACTGGTTCTGTGTACATAGTTAGAAGTAGTTAATCACAGTTTATTGGAAAAGAGCAAGGTCAATGCACTGGTATTAGGAATATGTTAAGAGCAAAATATTCTTTCTTTAACTCAAAATACATTTTGTCTCTAAGCAGCAAGAATAAGTTTCAAATTTACTAGCACCAAGTGTGTCATTTTTGTTTATGCCGTGTATATATGTTTTATAGAAGATGGTGCAGGAAAATCTTTGCTTGGACATTGCTCAGTTTTTTTGAACAGGATATGTCATGCCTTAATTTGTGTTCCTGCATCATTAGAAAAAGATGCAGAACCAGTTTAAGTAATTGTGAAGGGATTGGGCTTGCAAATGCGGTATTCAATATTTGTTTCCATTAAAAGCCTTCTAGTATCTGCACTGCTTTTGGACACAGACTCAAGGTTTGACATCCATATCTGTAAGTATTTTTCTCATATACAAGCGGTTAACACAGATGCATAGTTATATGATCTTTATGAATGGACAAATAATCACTGTATTAACTCTCTTTTAAGCACTTTCATAAAGAAAGGAGAAAGGGGAAAAAGTAAAAATTCACCATTTTTGATTCATAGCACGAAACAGAAGTAATGTGAAATTAAGGACAAAGTGGATGGGTAAACTTGATGCAAGTAATTGTGGCTTGAAAGCTCTCTGCAGTGTTGGCTATGCTGGAATGAACATTTGCAGGGGTAGGTCAGGGAGTGAACAAATGGCTAATCAATCAGATGTATTTAGTATTTTGAGAATACAGCCTTTTGCGGTTCTGATGTGCATAAGCAGCCCTGTCCTTGTTCTGATAAATCTTCAGCTTTAACCTTGTTGGCATGTGACTAGTCAGAACTGCTGAGAGAGAAATTAAAGACTTAAGTTTTCTGAGTTTGTGTGCATGGAATATGGAATATGGAATAGCTGTTACTTAAATATACATATTTGAAAACACAAAAGCAGCAATTCATTAATGAAAAATGTTGATTTGTTTTTTAGCTTGCATGAATATGGGTTGATTTTTAGTTCTGCAGATTGAGATCTTTTGGTCGTATTTAACGTGCTGGATTAATGTTACCACTATCTTGTCTCCACTGTTCATGGGACATAACGCCTTGCTTTCCTTGAGTTCATTGCTTCCTGGTAGTAATTGTTTTGCCAGGCACATTGCCTTTTTCAGGGAAGGAAGAGAAGATGTGATTTTCAAGGAGGACAGGATTGGAATGAACTGCTCATATTTTAATGACGTTTGAGTCAACACCACTCAGAGCTCTTACAGCCCTGCTCTAGTTCATCCTTTTGTTAGTTTCGTGTTTTAATTGGAATTATTCAAACAAATTCGCAAGAGCAAGAAAAGTTGCGGTGGGTAGAGTTATTGTCATGTGATAGTAATTGGTATGCTGGTAACTGTTGGCTAGATTTTTCTCCTTTCTTTGCAGGGCTTGTGGTAGGAGGATAAGTCTATAGGTTGTTTTCCTCTGTCAAACAAATGCTGCGGCTGAGACTACATACAAATTTTACTCAACAAAGCCCATTAAAAGTGGCTAGGAAGGCTCATTTTTGTTGGTAAAAAGATGTATGACCTGATTCATGTGACTTTTCTCCTGTCTTGCTGACAAATGGTACACATAGCTTTTCCTTGGAGTCAGCTATACCCCGTAAAGGAGGAAACATAAATAGGTCATTTGAGGCTGCTAACTGTGTTGTAATGTATAAGAAGAGCAATTCCATCATGACTTGCGAAGGACTATGCATTGCGCAGGTCATTGGTACAACAGCACATATGTCAGATTATTGTATCAGGAAAATGTCACAACCTACCCAAAGGAAAATTTGTATACAGAGGTGTTTTTTTTATGGTATTTCTCACTGACATGCCTTGTTATTTTTCTTTACATGGTTTGGCTGGATATCTGATGTGGTTTGGCTGGACATTTAGATTCACTAGAACAAAAATCCGATTTAAAAAAATGCTTAAAAAAACTTTTAAAATCCAGTTTGCTTGTGGAAGATCAAGAAATAGATTTAAGACTGGACTGAAAAAATAAAACTGCTACAGAGGCTATTTTTGAACTTTCCACTTGTGCAAGGTACTTGGGAATTACTTTGGTGTGACTACTTAGTTAACTGTAGCAGATATGTTTGGGTAGGTGGAAGGTTGGTTACAGCTACTTGCGTACAGCTTTTAGGGGTTGGCAACCTGCCTTTTGGTTTCTCCTATCAAGTGTGATCCAACTGTAAGTGCTCCAGAGGCCAGGCTGTCATAACCCACATGCTAGTGTTCTTTTTTGCTTTGGCCATTTTGCTGTACAGTATGTGTTAAATTTACTCATATATGAACTCAAATGTGATCAGAAATTCCTTCTGATCATAATTTGTGGCTCTTCACAACATACACTTCTGTCATGAGCAGAAGCATCTACCTCTTGTCTGATTGTTTAAAAACAGTTTTGTTATTAAAAGGTTTAGTGATGGCAGTGTGCTGATCAGAACAGTATTTGAGAGGGAGGAGGGACAGAAATATATTTAAATATGAAGATACTAGGCAAAGGTTTTCATTTAACTTGTTGGAAGGCAGTTTATGAACTTTATTCAGCTGATCTAAGGTGGGTTGTTTATTCATTTATTTACTTACAGCACAAAAAGGGGGGAAAAAAAGGCATGAAAATCTCAGGGGCAAATAAGTCCTGAGAACCTTTGTGTTTGAACCATCTTTTACAGTATCAGCAAGGCCACTGATGGAGCTGCTCCTCAGGGTTACAGAGGCATGTGGCTGTCAGCTACAAGGAAGGGCACTGGGGCACAGCTTCCCATGCATCACGAATGTACAGCCTGAATGTGATGTGGCATGTGGGACAGCCCCAGCCTTGGAACTGAGCATTTACAGGGAAATTAAGAACAGAGGGAAGTTTCCCATGTGCTTACTAATGGCATATTGAACAGCAAAAGGACTAAGTGGGTAACATTGTATTTGTATATTTAAAAAAAAAAAAAGAATATTGGTGTATATTTGGCAGTGTGTTTCAGAATGTGTGCAAAGACCATGCCTTGAAGAGATGGATTTAGATTTAGCTGAACCCAGAATGACTATCAGATTCTTTAGCCTACTGGATGAGGGACAGTAATGTAGAAAATCTGCACAAGGAGGCTCCATGTTGCTCAAGATAATTAAAAATCCTTACTGATGGAAGCAGGTGATCCTGTGCCTGAAGAGGAAAATAATTTAATAATGAGAGAGATTGTACCATTCCAAAATAGAGAAACCTGCATTAGTTCATGTTTGTTTAAATATACTGCTAGTCTTGAAGTAATGAACAACATTTACTTTTTCAGTTTTCGATCATATTTCAAGTTTACATGCTTTTATTGGAAGCTTGTGTCTGTACAAAGTATTCATGTATTACAGTATTTAACTCTGTGTGAGTGCATGTATTTAATGAATTTAGGGAATTGTTTTTTCAATAAATACATTAAAACAGTAATTCACATTCAAATAAAATTTGTGAATAATATATCATTCTAAGCCATGTATTGCTAATTAACAATGGCTGTAAGTGCCAGTTGAGGTTCTAGTTCTCACGTGACTGTTTTGATGCTGGAAAGTATACTTACAAGGCAGGCAACCAAACATGCAAACTCTTTTCCTTCCACCTATTAACTTAATTTCTGTGCAACATAATTCACTATAACTACTGACTAGCATATTACATTATTCTGAAAATTCAGAGCAAATGGAATCCAGACTGATTCCACATTTTGTCTGCTTCTATCCCTGTAAAATTAGGAGTGTTTTGTTGTACACAAAGCCATGTGTTTTGTTGTAAGACAATTCAGCTGAAATCTGTTTCTTTTTTTTTTCCTAGAAGGCTGCATATCCAAAATAACGTAGATTTAGGTAGCCTTTTGAATGGCTAACTAAACCGAGGAAGTAGCATGTGGAAATTTCAGGAAATTATATTTCTGCAGTGATGAGCTGATCAGTGTGACTCTCTATTTCCAGAGTGCTAGATGTTAAGGTCTAAATGCCACTAAGTGATAACTGGTTAGTTGTCTAATATAACCTTAATTTGTCAGCTGCTTTAGGAGGACTTTGTGACACTTATTCAGTATAATAGCAAATGCTGAGTGTGAATCATTTCTGGATTTAGTTTCTGCTCAGTTTGAGCTACTTTCATGTATCCTTAGAACCGATCTCAACAAAGCTACAGATTCCAAACCACCATAGTTCTGTTCAATTCTCTACATACATAAAAAAAATAATTTTTTGTTTCCTTTTTATTAATGCTTTTGTTATGAGGATTTGTGCGTGAGATGGGCATACACTTGCAAGTGCTTTACTCTTTTATAAAAGAATGCCTTCGTTCTATAACCAGTGTTCAGCAATATGTATGGACTAAACCACAGCAAAAGCAGCAGAAATGTTAGTTTGACTAGTAATTAGTTAGCTTTGTAGAAAGATTTGCCAAGTGACAAATAGCACCTGCATTTTCAAACAGAAAGTGGCATGTGCAGGTGGTGGCATAAAAGTCTACATTGAAATGTACAGAAGGTCCCTGTGTTGTTTGAGTCTGGAAACCAGAACTGTATGAGGAATGGGTGCTGGCGTGGTGATGTTTTGTAAGCCAAGTACTGAAAGTGATCTGTGTTAGTGGTATTGGTCTAAGACTAATCAGTGGCATCTTTATACACCTTGCATTTGTGATGTTTTTAAGATTTATACTTTTTCTAATGATGATGACTGACATTGTGTATTTTTTTTTTTTTTAAAGAACCCAAAATACTTTACCAAAAAAGCTATACTGTATATTTTTGCTCTTGTTAGGATGTTTTTGGGGCCCCTTAAGTGCATATAATCATGCTTTTTAGTTTGTTTTAAGTAGTATGTCATTCATTTATCAATGTGATATGTAATACTACAAAAATAGTAGATTTAAATGATCATATGCCTCTTGATAGTTTCCTTTTCCTTTTTTAACTTGATTTCTAATATCAAACTGCAGACTACTTTGTGTTACTGTATGTGCATTTTTATTATTATGG
>JAUBNY010000635.1:1053079-1070771 GCA_032275445.1 Crypturellus soui | reverse complement strand
CTGGGGTTATTCCTCCCCAGGTGCAGGACCCTGCGCTTGTCCTTGTTGAACCTCAGGAGGTTCCTCTCTGCCCAACTCTCCATCCTCTCTAGATATCTGTGAATGGCAGCACAGCCCTCGGTAGTGTCGGCCACTCCTCCCAGTTTGCTCTTGTCCACAATATATCATGTTGGATTATTAGTCCTGTGCTCAGTGAAAGAAAATGCAATGTGCAATGAAAGATAATATATCCAGGTATTACTGAAATGCAAAAAGCTGTTTATGTGAATTCCTATTCAATGAACAGATTGAAGTGTGCAAGCTATAATCTGTGCAGGTTGGCCATGCCAGTGCTGTTGATACTAAACCTTTATTAATGTTTTTGACCTTTTCCGTTGTTTGTACATAGGAGTTTCCAATGCTTCAATTCTAAAAATTACAGAAAAATAAGTTGATACAGCTGTATTTCCTGCAGTTCCTAGCTTCTTTCTGAAGGCAGTAGAGGCAGGAAAGAAGTCTGGGGGCATCATGCAGAAATCTTTCATAGGATTTTCTGATAGTTAGCCGCAAATTTGCGCATGCAAATAGCAGTTGTTAGAAGACTAGGTGTTGGGAGGGCATTTTCCATATCTCATTTTTTCATCTGCTGCTGCAGTCTGTTTTTCACTAATATAATTTCTTTCATCTGTTTTTTCACAGAAGAGGTTTTAAGTGGAGTACGTCAATGAGAAATTAATTTCAAATGGATTGTAATGTAGAGTGTAAAAACTTGGATTTACCAATGGGCTGCCTGTCTGGAGAGGGAAGAAACTTTGTTAGGATAGACTTGAGAAATTGTACTTGGTGCTTTTCATTATTATATTTAACATGCTGCTGTCTAGAATTAAAGATAATTATTTCTGTAAATAGAAAAGTAATACTAGCTCCTAACATACTAAAAACAGCTAAGCGGTGCTCTTTTTTTCTTTTTACATGAAAACTTCTCTAGTAATACTGCAGTAATGCGTATTTTGGACCTCCTCTTTCTAACAAACTGATCTCTCCGGTTAAATCATCATAGATGTTCATCAGTGCTATATTTTTCAACTCTGATAATTTTCTGTCCAATTTGTCCAGCACAGTAGATGTAAAACTCAGAAAAAGCAACATGAACTCTCCTGTAATTTTCCATTTACCTGTGTATTTCTGGATAAAATAAGTCAGCTTTTCCCTCGTGTGTTCACCAGATAATAAGAAAAAACATTTGATGACAGATGCAAGACTTGGGAAGCCTGGAAATGCTGAAAGGTGTTGAATGCTGTTTACAAATAAATATAACAACTTTTTACAAAGGTCTATCAAATGTGACTAGAACAAAATTATAGAAGCTTTCTGCAGGAGCTAAAATTCTAGCACAGGTAACTTTCCTACCCAGGGATTTGCATTAAACAAATTTGAAGTGGTAAACTCCCCTTAGGGAAATTGCTCATCCAGGTTTGAATGAGCTGTTTGTTAGAGATTGCCAGACAAAACAACTGAGATCTGCCTAAAATAACATGACTGATGCAGAGGGATAGGCACTTGAGCTGAGAATTGACTGTAATAGTGAGACACTGGCCTGGGAATGCAGCACTAACAAGTTAGACATTTCCTGCCAGGAGAGCATGTAGCTTTGGATGGTACCTGATAAACCTTATGTAAGTTGAATGTTGCTTATAGTTGATTTTTAACATGCATTCTAAAAAAATGCAGCTTTCTTTTTAGTTGTGTGGTCCGTGGTTAACTCTGTCACTCTGGAGAGCAGGTAAATGGGGCCTGAGGTGCTGGTGCAGGCAGTGCTGGGTGGAATTGCTGCCCCCATTGCTGCAAAGGGAGACCTGCTGGTGGCCTGACTGGGGTGAACGGGAATATCGCCTGTTCAGACATGCAGCTCACAATGAGAGTAGTTAAGAAAAAGAAATGAAGTGAGTGTAGATTGCTTGCATGTTTGCTCAGGGGATTTTGGTGCTATAACTGGAAACTCTAAAACTGTTTAGCTCTGTTTCGGAAGAACTGCTATAGAGTTGCAGCTTTGGAAGCTGCAAAGCACTTGAGGGGAAAAACTCATCAAGAATCAGAAAGGTGCCTTGCTAACAATTTTGAATACCTGGGCAAGTGTTCATGGGAATGGAGTTACCTGTTTGGGTTTTTGTTTTGTTGGGGGATGTCTCTTTTTTTTCTTCCGAAGTATCAGACTTTGGGCTTATGCCAGAAGCAGAGTACTGGATTTGGTGGATCACTGATTTCACCTGGCATGACATACTTTGTGTCTCTAAATTTACAGAGACAGCAGATCATGCCTACATAATCATTTTGGAGACAAAGATCGTTATGTCATGGTAAACACAGCTTTTTTGCAAGTCCATAGTCTTGTCCATAGGAATCAGAATTAATTTCCTGTTGGGAAGGTCCAGTTTTTTGACTCTGATTCAGTGCACTTTTTTTGTGTGTGTGGTAGTCTCCATTTTCAAAGATATGGATTGTTCTTAGTCAGAATCTTGAGGTGAAAGAGCAAGTTAATGTGAAGGATAAAACAGTGGGACTATTTATAAAAACATAGTCTGCCTGTGGCATTTGCTGTATCCAGCAGTAGGATATGAGTCACCTTAATGCAAAAAGCATTTTTTTGCTCCTTTATTTCTGAAGGAAAGTGGTCTGCCTG
Organism: Crypturellus soui; assembly: GCA_032275445.1. Classification (NCBI taxonomy): domain Eukaryota; kingdom Metazoa; phylum Chordata; class Aves; order Tinamiformes; family Tinamidae; genus Crypturellus; species Crypturellus soui. The sequence goes on along the minus strand of JAUBNY010000635.1, from coordinate 1,068,112 downwards.
TCCCAAAGCTGGTCCTTGCCAACTGCAAGAGAGCAGAGAAAGAGGTTTTGACATCCCAGGAAGTACTAGGTGCACTGAATCTCATTCCTTTCTCCCTTCATTTTCTTCAGTTGTTTTGAACAGAATAGGAGGTTATAAAGAACCAGATCTGCTTCCTCTTTCCATCAGTCCAAAGGAGTAAAACCATGAGATTTTTTCTTTGCTAAGTTGTATTGAAAATTCTCCTCTGTCCTTAACTGCATGGAGAATGAACATGTTAAATGTTAAATAAATTGATCAAATGATGTTTAGCTAATAGTGTAGACATATCAACCCCATCTCATAGGGGTGCTTTTTAAGTTGTGGGGGTTTTTTAAGCACTTTTAAGTTTTGAATTATGGAGAGGCTATCCTGCAGATGCAGACCACAAGTGCTGAGGTCACAGTGAAATGAAGTCAGTATTTTGTGCTAGTATGATCTCCCCCAGCCCTCCATACAGCTCCCTACTCCTCTGGAGCACATGAGCAATGCTGAGCAGTGCAAGAGCCAGGCAAAGAGGGTGTCGATGTGGCCGGCCTTGCTGTGGGACAAGCAAAGAGAATCTCGGAAGAGTTAACACTGTGAAGCACAGTTGCTTCATGCTGTCTTCAGATTCAGACATTTCTGTCTTGGTTACTTTCAGGTCATGTTTTTAGGCTTTTCTTCACATGCTGGCTAAAACTTTCTTTCCCATGAAGGTATGAACATCTGTTGTGATAGAAATAGTCCTAAAGTCCTGTACTCAGATCTGGGCTAAGCATTAGTCTTGTCCTCGGCCAGACTCATTAAGTACAGATCAGCTGTTCTCCTTTCATCAACTGTTAATTGTAGATCTGATTTTTTCAAAGGGAGATATTTTCCGTGACTGTGTCTGCTTCTATTTTTTTTACTCATTTTATGCTGTTTTAAAACAGATCCTTTTCTCAGTAATGTCAGTGGTAACATTGGATTTCTCTGTTGCTCGACGTTTTTGAGCAACATGGAAGTGTATTTCAAAGCAAGTGCTGCATTTTATCAAACACTTCACCATAATTAAAGCAGGAATTAATATTGCTTAGGTTTTTTTTGAGAACTAGTTTGAAATAGTCATTAGTGTATGAAGTATATAAATTGTTAATTTCCAGGTAAAAATAATTCATTTAAAATTGTTCATAAATAATATGCAGATTGAACATACCTGCAGTTTTTTCAAATTAAAAAAGTGTGTCTAATAAACACACGTTCCTTGATTTGCTAGAATTTGGGTGGTTCCTTTTTTGTTTGTTTTGGCATAGCATTTGTTTAATCCTGTGTAAACATATGAAGTAACTGTCTAATGCCGTATATGTGCTATTTACTTTAGAAAGGTAGTTGCAAAATGTCCATTTCTTATGTTATTTTAAAAAGATAGCTTTTTATATTAGCACTCAAGAGTTGTTTCAAAAATATAGTTTTAGGGCATGTTGGTAGGCACAACCAACAATTCATTGTTTTTTTAATCATTTTGTCATTGCCATAGGTAATTAGTAAAGGGACAGTTAGCTGTAGTATTTCAGAATTATACTCTACAGATCATACAATGGAGATGGTCTAGGTAGTATCAAGCCGTCCTGTTGCTTTTTCTGGGAGATGGTTATTATTTTAATTTTTTTCCATTCCCTCTTGCCAGACCATTTAAAGAAGTGGACTTTGATTGCATTTATTTTGTCACTTGTATTATAAAAATGCACCTCTCGTGGAGCATGGGCAAAAAAAGAGAGACATAAAAAGGATGGACCTGAAAAGAAGAATAAATGGTTGAGACATTTCTATCAATCACTTGCAAATCAACTCCTGTACTTATTTAAAGTAGTGCTGTAGGCATTGGTGTTCCTGATAAAATGTGAACTTGATCAATCCCTTGAAACTTCTTATATAGCAAACGTCTGCAACACCCATTGCATATCCTGATTCAGCTTTCCCTAGATTTTCAGAATTCTTTGAGATGTGTCCTAGTCGTATGAATCTTTCTTTGATATATTTTGTTCTCTTGTACCCTTATTGTGAAAGACTTTAAGAATACATGCCCCGTGTGTGACAGGTCTTTCAGTGCTAAAAAGTGGCACGTGAGTGCCAGCCATGCCTAAGTTTTTACTGGACTAGCACAGCCATTGTTTGCCATTGCCATTCATGGAAATTAGCAAGGTACAGCACAATAAACTTGCTAAATGCTAAAATTCCTTAATTCAAACTCCCAACAAGGCTTGATTTTCCCTTTTTTTTTTTTTTCCTCAACCCCTCCCCCATCTTAAAATATCTTTTTTTGTTATAAAAACATTATTGACCTTTTTATTTTCTTGTTTGTGGTATGACTTTTTCTCAGCTTGAGAAATAAGGATGTCAGAAAACGCTTTTTTTTTAATTGACATTCTTGGGTTTTCAAATCCAGTATAATGTCATTTGATAACATAAAAAACAAGATTTTTTTTTTCAGAGATGAGGTGAGCTTTTGAACCTTTGATCAGGTGTGTTTGCTTATGCAGCCTGTCACTAAGACAGTTTTAAGACAGTGTTAAGCAGTTTAACACACGCACACACAAAAAAACCTGCTATGGTCTATTTGTACTAAACCAGGCAAAACATGGTGATAGATAAAATGGAAGAGTAGATGAGTAGCACAAATAAGTCACTTGGTGTTTGGCTTTTTTTTTTTTTTTTTTGCATTGGCATAAAAGTTAATATCTTCTTACCATGGTTTGATGCTTCTTACTGTGATTCTGAGATTATATTTCTGAGTGCCTATTCCTGAGCTGCAGTATTGTAGCTGGGGAAGCTCAAAAGGAGATGGAGAAAAAAAGATGAGTTCTTCAATTTCTCAGAGAAGGATGCACATAGGTCCCTTTTGTAATTGCTCCGTTGAAAATAGCAAAACATATATGTTGGTCCCTTCCAACCTCAATGATTTTATGAGTGTGACTGGTTTTAATTATATGATTTAATTTGGCTGGTTCCCGGTTGAGGAAGAGTTGGGATTAAATTCAGTGATCAGGATGACAGCAATCAATGTCAGGAAAATACTGTGTATAATAGTGTGTTTTGCAATGCTTTTTACCTTAACCTACATTTTTTTCCAGTGCCCTCCTTCATTGCCCTTTAGATCTTTCTCTTAGCTTTGTTCATGGCATCAAAACACTTGCAGTAATATGTGCTGGAGTCTCTGGCTTCCTGCTGCCTCGTCAGTCAGCTCGCATTGCAATCCTATCTGCTTCTGTACTTGTGTTTTCCCTAAAAATCTTGAGAAACCTGACTGCCAGCAAACATTGGTTCTAGGTGTTCTGACAAAGCCCAGTATCAAAAGCATTATTTAAAGCTTTGTGCAAACAATGCATCATTAAATCCTGTTTGCCGTACTCTGAGATAATATAGAAGACAGTGTTGTTGGGAGAAGTAAGGCAAAGACTTGAAGGTCGTAAAGGAGGCTGGCAAAGAGGTCAGAAATTTGCTTTTCCTAAGGTTATGCTGGGGTTTTTTTGAATTTGTTTATCTTTCAAGACTTAGTTCTGTGGTGGTTTGCATTTTAAAGACTGTGTTCTGTGCATAGATTGTTAATGATAATTTCAGGAAGGGAACTGCTGGGATAGTGTCAGGTGCAGCATATGGGATGTATGTGTTGGAATAAACAACTTGCTGTTGCCCTTGCAGTGAATCTCATAGAAACTATAGCTTCAGATGCAGATAGGTTATATTAATCCTGTGACCCTAAACCCTTTAATGGAATAATTATAATTTCCTGGGATGTTGATAGATGAATAAGGATGTTTGGCTGAGTGCTCTTCATTCACTGCTCTGTTGATATGTAATGGTCAGCATCATGTACTGTTTTTCTTTGGGTGGAATGTGAGAATTCAACAGTTGCTGCATGAGACCAATATGTAATTTATGAGCAATGCACGGTTTTTCTAAGCGGCTGTTTTGCTTGTGTTCATGTAGTGCTCCTTGGCAGCTGTTGCAGGCGGGCTCAGAACAGGGCATGACACATGCAGAAATACTCATGGCTTTGTTGCAAACTACTGTGCTTTTGATTTGTTCTCTAATCTTATGCCATTAAGAGGCAGTCCACTTTGAACTATGCATGTATGATATGAAAGCTGGTGACAGGAACTCTGTCTTGTCTCTCACTGTTTGCTGAGGAAAAGAAGCTGTTTGTCAAATGGCTGACTCTACCTCTTCCCTCAGTTCTCGTATAATGTAGTGCTTAGTATTGCAGAATTACAGTAATGTCATACTTATTGCTTTCCCCTTAAGGTTTTTAGATTGATTCTTTTTGTGTTTAATAAGTCAAATTGTTAAATTTATTATTATTATTATTCAAATTATTAAATTACTAAAGGTCTATTTTTCTCCTGGGGTGACTTCTTTGTTGGCTAGCACTCTGATGTTTGTTTTATTTGTGTTAGAGCAATATCCAGAGATTCCTGCCCCAGTTCCCATCCTCCCATGTGGCAGGGAAACATGATCTGTGGGAACTTTTACAGCATAACAAAAGATGCCACAATATTTTGTAATCATTTTTTTTCTCAAGGAGGAGACCTTGGTACTGCCAAGAATACACTTACACTAGCTGTGCTAACTGTGCTTATTTTTTATTGCAGTAATATCTAGAGACTCTGCTTGTGTATTACCTATAGTAATTGCTCAGTGTGCTGAGAAAACATATGAAATTACATATTATCCTAGCCAGCCCTCCTCTGTGTGTGATATCTTCATGTTGTCTAGTCTGCCATTTAATTACCTTTCATAGATATTATCTTGTCAGACTCCTCTTTTCCATTTTTTTTCCTGTTTTAATAGTATTCAAAAAGTGAACTGGAACGAAGCTATGAAAGTAAGAATCATTTTGGTTGATAAAACATCTAGCAAACTTTGTTTCTAATAATTTAAACCCCTTGATTGCTTGGAGAAGTGTATTAAAAGAAATATTTAAAAGAAATGTATTAAAGAAGTATATAAAAAGACTGCTGTTAATTAACCTGCTTGCTACCCTTCTTGTCAGGAGCTGTCAGTCCAGGGAGCAGCAAAACTGGACACAGTTCATGCAGTTCTGTGCCTAGATTAGGGTGTGCTGGGGGCACAGGAACAAGCTCTGGCAACTATAGTGTGGGAAGTGGACAAAGACACAAATGCATAGGAAGTCAGCCTCATTAGTTCCACTGTTTAGAGAACAAGTTGTTCTTCAATTAGATTTTTAAATTAACAGTGTCCTTTTATGCTACATCTCCATGTCCATGAATATTATTTGTCTGGTATTTAATTAAATCCACAGCTGGTGATCATTTCATGTACAAAAGAGAAAGATACTTGGCTGTGTAGCATGGACTTGCTCAATTTAAAGAACTGTAGCCATTTTTTGATCTAGTTTGAAGGCTGTGGGGAAAGGAAGGAAGATCTGATGAGCAAATGAGCTTCATTGCTTCCCCTCTGCAAAAGGAACAAAGTGAGCAGAAGCTTATAAATTCATCAACTTTCCTGAGGAGGGGTTGTTATGTATGAACAGATTGGTAAAACTACTCTGTTTCTTGTTTGCCCGTACTGTAAAGGTAGTGTGTGTTTTCCTGTGGTTGGAAAAATTTATTTGAATTGCCAAGAATACTTCCAGATTCAAGGAATGTCTGGGTCTATTAAGCAATTTCAGCACACACATTTGAACTGAATTATTAGTTTTCCACTTGAAAAATGAGGCTGAGTTGAGATTCTTAAACTTACTGCAACATACATATCTAGAGATTTACACTGAAATGAATAACTCTGGGTGTATGACTTCTTTTGTGGCTGATGTGATAAAAATATTTTAATCTGAGCTGACAAATGAGGATGCCCAGAGCCTCTGGCCTAGCTGGTTATACTGGTATTAAAACTGCAGAATCATATCTCAAATCTTCACACAATTCCTTTTTCTGTCTTGAAGCCAGAAGTGTCTTATGCTATCACAGTTGGCATAGTATATATGAAGGAATTTTTGCAAAATAAGGTAGTCTCTTTGTTGTACTGCAGCTGCTTTCATATGTCGGTACCTGGGAACACCTATGGTTTGTTGGCTTCTAGTATTGTAAACTGTTCCAGTACTGATGTCAAAATTGGACTCATTAGCAAATAGACTGGAATTGAAACAATAAAAATAACTTAAAAGAGACCCACTAATAAAACATTAGCCCAAGTGAAAAACTGAAGTAGTCTGGCTGGAAGACTAGAAAGAGGGGTTGTGTTTCAGTCTGAGTCTTGGCAGCAGATCCAGTTTCGCCTTGTTACTCAGTCCAGTGTGAAAGGTCATTTTTGTTTTCTCATCCAATATGACTTGGAATCGTTTCTGTACTACAAAGAAAGACTTCTGTATTACTAGTTGTTTTTTCCCCCTGGACTTGTGAGTTGTAGCCATTACTACAGAATATCAAATTCTAACCAAAATCCAAACCTATGTTTGGTGTAACAGTGAATGGAGTATTCAGGAGAACAAGTGAGTTTTGGGTGTTAGATTTTTTTTTTTTTTTTTAAGTAAGTATTATAGATTATGCTAGTTGTCCTGTCTGACTCGCATTTCCACTTTCCACAATTTATCTGCTAAGTGCAGAATGCATCTTTCATCCAAGTAAACTATTGCAGAAAGAAAAACACTTCAAGGATTCCATGTGCAGCTTCAGTAAATTAGAATCTTTGAAACTTGCTGACATGAGACTCAGAAAAATGTCAAGTGCGAAGTAGTAGCTTAAAGTGTAGTAAAATTGAATCTTATGAATGGAGTTATTCTCTGCTTGCAGCTGAGAACCCCTATATGTCTGAAGGCATATACTTGGCTTTTGTAAGATACTGTGACATACTTTTCTTTTGTACTGCAAATGTCAGTCAACATTTAATGTCAGATTTTATAACACAGGACTTAAGCTACTCCCCATTAAACCAATGTCAGATATAATGCATATATTTCCAACTGCATTATACTTTGCACTGTATATATCCTTAACCTTTTTCCTCTTTCAGTTTTTTTTTCAATTCAGTCACATGTGGATTACTTTTAGACTGCTTGGTAATGTGAATACTCTTAAGAAAACCATCAATACTATAACTGCTCTACAATATACTTTCTCCCTTCAAATATTACTTCGACACACATGGTACAGAAATTAGTTAATTTGTTTGTGTCCTTTTTTGTTTTGTAGCTCCATTTAGCAGCCCTGGCATCTTTAAAGGGAGACATAGTGGAGCTTAATAAACGTCTCCAACAAACAGAAAGAGAACGTGACCTCTTGGAAAAGAAGTTGGCGAAAGCACAGGTGAGCAGTAGTTTAAGATTATGAAAATGCTTCTTCGTTTTCTCTTGTATTTGTATTTGAGAGGGACATTGGTATTTGGTATTTAGCATAGGGATTAACCAAGACTTAGCCAGGAGTGAAGGAAGACTTTAAGACCTTGTAAGAAATATACTTGCAGCAATTTTAAGTTTTGTGTGTTGATGGCATCATTTAAAAAGAAAAAAGAAACTCTTAAGTTTTATTTTCAAGTCAACATAAGCAATCTTTCAATAACAAAAAAAAGTCACAGAATATTCTTACTGGCTTAGACCAAAAATGCTGTCTCTTGCCAGTGCTTTGGTGATATGTGAGGAGTGTTTGTGCTCAGTACTTTACCATTCAAAACTGAATGGTAAACCAAACCAAAGCTGATGCAAAACATATACTTGAATTTAATGGAATTAATTAGAAAGAGTAAGGAATGTCCAATGACATAGTGAATCAAAGAATATTGCTTTTCGGTCATTTACACTTGGAACCAGTCAAAGCATTTTGTGCAGTAAAGTATCCCATCTGAAAGCATCAAGCAATTTTAACTGTTTCTTTGTTAGTTTAGATTTTTTAGAAGACACTAAAACATGCTAGTATTGTTTATTTTCAGTTTCTATTCACTGTTTTTTATTATACTTTTTAGTTCAGAGTCTTTCAGTATTTGACATGTTCTTAATGGAGAATTGTATCTTCTTGTGTTTGTATACTAGGGCATTGTCTAGTTAAAACACGGGTTGGTTAAACTCAAGCCAAATGTAGAAATGTTTATGGAACTTATGCTTTAAGTCTTTTGTTTCAGTCCTTCAATCATATTTTGACCCTTGTCTGAATTTACTTTTTTTTATTATTATTTTTTAGGTTTCACAGGCTTGTAAGTAATATTCTTATTCCTGGTCATCAATGCAATACTTATTCTCTTTATTTCCTTAGATATATGACCCAGAGCCATGCTAGGAGTTCATACTGAATCATTTGTCAGCTACAACAAATCCTTCTTTTTATAATTTATTGTTCTCTGAGATAGACTCTTCTTTCTGAGGCACAGTTTTGATAGGAGAGTGCATTTGGCAATCGTTAAACAGGGAGATGGGTCAACTGTGCCTAAATAATCTACATAATCTTGTCTTTCTACACCAGCTTTGCTGTTGCTTATCAGAATTATAGGCCTTGTGTGAACTATAAATCTTTATTAGTGGGCAGTACATATTTCCAGGTATTTGTAAAAAAAAAAAAATGTGTGAGGGAGTGGAAGGGTGTGTGCCTCAGTCTGTAAGTAGTTCATTGCAAGTGCTCCCATGCAATGGTGGTTACCTGTTGGCAGTGACTTTTGGAGGGTGTTTTTTGTTTGTTTGTTGTTGTTTTTTGTTAATCAGCCCTTAGTCCCAGTGAACACAGGCTCTGGTGATATTCCATGAGATGGGGTTTTTGTTCGATGGTTTTTCTTTGTTACAAATGCAGACATTTGTGTAGTGTTAAGTTTGTAGTACTAAGTGTTTTTTCATGGTCACATGCTGTTTGGTTGCAAACACAAGAGTAGCTGTCTGTACTGTGGATACATTAAAGAGAGAGCAAGAGAGAAAGACTTATTGGAAAGAACAATTTTAAGGTTTTTCTGAACTGACTGGGCTTCTTCTGTGGTTCTTCTGTAGTTCTTCTGTGGTGGTTATTTAGGGCAGTTCATTCTTGCTGTAAGGAGAAGGCTAACTGGGATGGTTGAGGGTTCTGTAATGATATAGTTGCAGCTGGTTACAAACTTGGTAGCAGCTGTGGGTTTTTTTTTCTCTTTTTTCTTTTTTTTTGAAAAAAAGAACAATGACCAATTTATATAAAGTTTTAATGTTTTAGTTCTCTTCAGTTTTCTATCTGAAATGGATAGAAAATCATTTGAGTGTGACTGGTATTTAAAAATAAAATACAGATCATTAGAAGCAATAAGTCATTAAACAAGCACAGCTCAAACGTTCAGTATATGAGTTATGTTTAAGTGTTGAGACAGATTCTAGTAATACTGTGTCCTTTTTTTTTTCTTTCTTTTTATAATGGCATTACTTTTTCAAGTAGATGCTCCATTTAACATCATTTCTTGAACTTTTCCTCCCACTCCACAGAGGATCATCCAGATGCATATCATATCATATGTCATTTTTTCTGTACAAGTTAATGCGTTTCTTCCTCACTAATGTGCATCAGAGGCTCAGAAGGCATAAATTAAATAAAGGATTTTTTGAAGTTCTGCATAACTGTATTCAGGCGCTAGTAGAGCAGTATTAAATCTCTCTTCTGCATCTGGACTTTACCTATAAAGGTGGCTTTTGTTTCAACTCCATTGAACTGATAAGCTTTGTCTGGAATAAATCGCATTTTGTTAGTGACTTGCCTACCTTTTTGTGAGGTATGACAGACACCTTGGAAGAAAGGTTTCACAGAACAGAGGTAATCCGGGGAGCTGTGGTAAAGACTTAAGAGATGGCTAACGGTCAAGAAAGGTTGGATAGAATAGAGAGGTTGAAAACCTGTCTAGGTGGTGGGATGGAGAGGTGCCTGTGGACGGGACATAGCAGTGCTGTTGTTGCCCATAGGCAGCAGAGCCGTGCGGGGCTGCGGCCTGGCTGGCTGCCTGGTGCCCCAGGCACACCAGGCAGGTAAGTGTGCCGGTGCGGCTGAGCCAGGCTGTGCTCCTCCTTGTCTGCCCCTGCTTCCCGCACTGGGCCTCCTTTCCCTGCCTACATGGGGTAGCCTGTTTTTGTTGCAGCACCATATCTTGCTGTTTTCCTGTTTATTATTATTATTATTTTTCAGCTGTTTTTACAGTGAGAACACAAAAATGTCTACTTTTCCCCTACTTGTGTTCCTGCAGATACTTGTGTAGATTTTTTTTTTTCTGACATCATTTGAGGGAAGTGATTTTATACAGTAGGGCCCTATCAGGAAACATAAAAAACAGGTAACTCTAACTGTACCAAATAAGGCCAAGGCTTCATCTTGCTCAGCATCATTCAACAGTCAATAATGAATTTCTTGGGATCAAGGCAAGTAATAGATGGATCCCCAGACTGCCCTACTGACAGCCAGAAGTTGTTGATTTGGTGTGTAAATGACGTTTTTTATATAGTAACACAAAAGAGCATTTTATAATATGGCCGTGTTTATCCAGCTATGTATGATGAATGTGTGTATACAGATTGGATACTGAAGGATACAGAAGAATTATATACAGATGATACAGAAGATCCTCTTACTACTGGTAACAAGATCTTAAATATTTGGATCCTTTAATTTTGTATTTCATGAAAGTGCCATCAAATAAGAGTCATCAGGGAAGGAAGCTGGTTGTGGGGTTATGGCTGCTTTTCTTCCTTCTGCTTGCTGTCATTGCTGTGATCTGTGTTTCATGGGCCAAAAAACACACTGTATTATCCTTCTAGACCTTCTAGAGTGTAGGTCAGACCAACTGGAAGCAGCACAAGCCAGGATTTCTGGTTATTACACCATGGTAGAGTTGATGTCTCGATGTCTAGAGTTGATGGTGAGCAGTATGGCACTGAATTCATCTCTTGAATGAATTGTGCTGGAAAGTAGTGGTCAGCCATGGCTAATGTCTTTTTTTCAAAATCTTTCTATAGTCATGAAAAGAAAAGTAGTGATTTCTACAAGTTGCATTTGACCCCGTGTCCTGGCTCTGATGATGATAAATAGCAGATGTCTGCAGGGAAAGCATAAGAGTCACACACAGAAGGTTTTCCTCCTCCAGCATACTCTTGTCATCTTTCATCCATCAACAGGGTGGGAACTTCCTGAGCCAGAGCAGGCGTCATACTTCATAGTCCCCCATGGTCTCATCCTCCATGGATTTGTCTCAGAATCTTTCTAATCCATTTATATTCTTGGCTTTTGCAACATCTGGTGTCACTGAATTCTAAAGCTTTATGGCAGAACACAAGTATGACTGTATGCTGTACATTTCAGCAAATACAGCAGAAATAGATTCTTCACCTGCTACATTTTCTTAACCCTTATATCTCTTTCATAGACAGTTCTGTTTTCTTTACTCTTGGTTCTTTATTCCTAGTAATTTAGGGATTTAAATATAACTCTAGACAGAACAGTGAGTACTGTGTCACAAGAGGAATAAGTTCCATTAGTACAGTAATAGTTCCTTACCAGATTATTAATTATTTAAAAATGAAAGCAGGATGGAAGAATTTCAGTATAAGAATAAAACTAACTGTTTATAGACACATAAAAACAGAAAACTTCACTAGAAGACTTCAGTTTATCCTTTAGCTAATTTATTTGAACTAATTTGAATTAATTTGAAATCAAAATATGTTGTCTTCAGATAAATGTGGAAATTTGTACTTCTGTCGTGTGATGTTCTAACCTCGTATAGCTTAGTTCTGTTTTCTGTATTCTTCTTCCATACCATCAAATAGAGCATAGCATCAAACAGTTTAATTCTGACCTTGTGTCTCTTCGAGCCTGCAGCTTGGACATGATGGATGCGTGTTCATACACCAAGTTAGATGAGCTGACTGCTACTTCTCTTATACCAAAATAAGATATTATTTGAGCCATGATTTTTAGCTTCCATGAGCATCTTAGGTTTATGTTTATTCTTGTGATGACTTGAATTCCTCCAGAATGTCTCAGCCAGGGCTGTTTGTGCTTCCCACAGAGCCTGAGGCACTACAGGGTCTGTTTGCGCAGCACCGTGTGGGGTTCTCTGCCTGCAGCTCTGCAGCTGAAGCTGCCTTGCTGTCCCACCGGCGAGCGCAGTGGGGTCACACAGGGGACTGGGATGGTGGTGTTTCCTGCAGTAGTGATTTGTGTACACTCGTAGGCAGCGCTATCACGTGCTGAGGCAGCATCCTCTTCATCCTTCACAATCTTGTTCTTGTGGTTGTTTCCCAGCATCAAGAGGTCATACCAAGGTGTTCCCAGGCACTGTTAATTTATTCAGTTATTTAAATAACATCTTTAATCTATCCCCAAAACCAACATAACAGCACTTCCATTAAGAGCTGTGCTGGAAATTGTACTCTTCAGTGGGTAAACTTTTGCAGCCTATCAGTGCATTATCCCTGTGTTTGCTTTCCTAGTGAATTGGTGCCTGTGTATTTGTCAGGATTTATGTTTGAGGCTGGATGGAGGATGAGGAAAAGGGTCTGAGATAGTTATCTTAGAAACTCTGCAATTTATTTGCAAATGCTAAGTGCACCTTGAAAAGAAACAGGACTTGGTGGCACATCATTGTCCTGACACTAAAAAGATGCAGAAATTAAAAATTGAGCAGATGGAAAAAACACTCTACTAACAGGTACCTAACATGCATATTTATTATCCTCTTTAAGCTTGCAATAAACAGGGTATAAAAAAGAGCAAACTTGAGTAACCAGATTAATATTTCATTGATGTATTTTGAGATTGATACCAAATTATGTTTCCATAGTTGGGATACTTTTGCCTTTTTTACTTGAGATTTTTCTCAGGACTTACTAGATGTAACCCTGTATGCTTCTCCAAGCTACAGTGGTCCTTCTCAGCATCAAGCCTTGCTTTTCCCAGAAGTTTTCTTTCTGCCTTTTCCTGTTATTCTTGCCCCAGATAAACTGAGAACCCTGAAACTACTCTCTGTGTATCTCCAGTCTACTGGTTGTTCACAAGATACGTCTGTTACTAAATGATGGTTATCATAAAAAATGGTGCCTGAGAAATGGCTGATCAAAAGGCAAAGTAAATCTAATAATGTGGCTGAAGTCCATTAGCAAAAGTCTATGTATCTTCAGTCAAGATAAACAATATTCTCTTTTTCAGTGCACAGCTTAGAAAGATGAAATCTGTTGTGATGAGATTTTTACTTATTGTCCAAAAATATTTGTTACATGTTCCATGTGACATATCCTTTTGGGTTTAAACTGAAAACAATGCACATAATTAATTGACCTGTATAATCAGACTGTGTCAGAGGAGATTTAGTTCTGAAAGGGCAGAGTAAGCAATATTTTTATTGCACTTAATTTGTTCTAACAGTTTTGTTAAACATTTTCTCCCTATCATTTTTGCCCTTTGAAAGCAGTAGTAGCTCTTCAGACGCTTCTTCAATGTTAAAATACGGAAAACTCAGAAATACGTTCATGGAGATCCTGCAATAAAGATATCTTACAATACACATATATAACCATGTAAATAGTCAACATAAAGCATTAAAAGCAATGTGTATGTGTTCTAAAACATGACCTTTCTTTTTGTGAACTGTACTCTATTTGTTGTGATTTAAATAAAATTGCATTTGACTCAAGCTGGTGCTTTTGAACCTAGAGAAGCACCGCTAAATGGGATTAGGGGGAATGTTGGTAAACTATATGGTAGAGATGAAACCTGTTTCAGAATGTATTGCAGTCTAGGTCTGATCTTGCATGGAAAGAAAGATCCTATAATGTGCAGTAAATGATTAAGATTTCTGTTATTCTCTGATGCTAAGCCTTTGTTTATATTTAAATCTCGGTAATTAAAGGAAGGGGTGGATATCTCTTTCCTCTGCAACTTTTCAAAAAATATTGAAAAACAGTTTAATGCCTTTATGCTACAAGTACTCATAATAGTATGTGTGGTAAATTTTTATGATAGTTAGCCTATCATAAGGTATGTATATTACATTCATAGTATGAAAGTCACTGCATGTTCCCCTGAAGTTAAAACAGGAAGAAGAGACCCTTCCACAATAACCCTGAAACCTAGATTGAATGCCTGGAATAGCTCTTTTTGAAAGTCTGTATTTCTGGAACTTCATAAAATTTATTTCAATACATTTGAAAATGGTAAAGAAAAATATGGCTGACACATGGCATAGGTTTCAAATTGAAAAATAATTTTATGCAGATAATACAGTTCTCAAGCAGCAAATGTAATAAGCCCAAAAATCTAATCGCAAATTACGAAAATTCTGGTATCCCTGTTAGTACAGTGACATAGTTGGGGGCATTACCTCTATAAAGAGTGTTCAATTTGGAAAAAAATATGCTGATGCAACATTGTTATATGACTGCATACATTATGAATATTTGATTTTAGAAATGCTGTGATTTCAGATGCAGATTTTCAGATGCAGATCTTCAATTTAATCTGATCTTCAATCAGATTTTTTTTTACCATTGTTTGATTTGTAATTTTATTTTATTCCCAGCACAGTACATAGCGTTGTCTGGTTGCAGGGAGGCTTGACTGACTCTTGCAGGGAGCCAGAAGCTTTGGGTTAGGTGCCTGGCTATTTCAAGTCTTCTGCCAGGCATGCCTTGAATGAATGTTCACTGCTGAGCAGCTACAAGTGGGGTTCAGTGACTGCTGGGCATCAGGACTATGCCAGAGAGGCAGGAATCAAAATTCTCTCGGAAAGAAAAAGTAGGATTTCATTATATTTATAGTAGTTGAGCAGCAATCTAGTCATTTATATGTTCAAATAATAAACATTTTATTATAGAGGTATAAATAATATACATGCAAGAAAAATGGAACAGCTCATGGCTGTGGTTTCCAGGCACATGGAGGACAAGAAGGTGCGCAAGACTAGTCAGCATGCATTCACCAAGGGGAAATCATGCTTGACTAACCTGAGAGCCTTCTATGATGAGATGACCAGCTGGGTAGATGAGGGTGGTGATCAGCGGTGCAGAGTCTAGTTGGAGGCCTGTGGTGAGCAGAGTCCCCCAGGGGTCAGTCCTCGGTC
>JAUBNY010000635.1:1004942-1050020 GCA_032275445.1 Crypturellus soui | reverse complement strand
GTCACCCTGTCGTCCACCATGACGCCCAGGTCCTTCTCTGCAGAGCTGCTCTCCAGCAGGTCGGTCCCCAGCCTGTACTGAGAATAACCACAAGTGATTTTTGGATGGAGTCCTTGGGCCAAGCTAAATGCCAAATTGTATATTGCTTAGGAAGTACTTGAATTTGGTGGATGCTGTGAATGTTCTGCCACATCCACTAAAAAAATAAAGTCAGCTTTGGCATGCAAAGCTAAAAGTGAATTTGATGCCGCGTGCATGCTGTTTTTCATGAAAATGCAGTTGCTGCAAAGTGCTGAAGAGGATTGGAAAGGGATGCAAACTGCTGCAACAGATGCTAAGCCACTTTGTGCCTGACCATTTGATCATGAGCATTTTAGGAGAATGGAGAAGGAAAGTTCTTCCTAAAAACGGCAAACAGGTAGAATTGGAGAGATTCCATCCAGTGTGTAAAGTGCAACTGAAAGAAGGAATGTTAACACTTCCTGCTGGGACTTTCTGTAAACTTACTTTAGAATCTTCTTGCTTCACTTTTGGAAGGTGTAACATCTTGCAGAACAAGGATGGTGTAATTGCTGTCTTTGCTGGGACAGGTGTGACTCATGGCGCTCCACCCTTGGCTGTCGGGAATGTGAACTAGGGATTTGGAACAAAACAGTTCTGCGAGAAACAGTCCTGGGAAACTGGCTGCTCTAGGGACTCAGCATTTATAGCTTTTTATTAAATCAGAATACAAGAGGGATTTTATTTTTAATTTGTTAGTATCACTGTCAGATATTTGCACAAACTGAGATAAGGCTTTGCTTGTAATATCACAAAATGTACACTTTGTGAAAGCAGTTTCTTGAATGTACAGAACAGAGAAGTCTCTCCCCAGCACTGGCACAAAGACTGTTCAGTATTTTTGTGTATAGTTTTTAGGTTGTAAAAATAAACTAACATAGAGCCAGATGTACTGCTGCTTTATGACATTCTTATTGGTTCCTCCCACTAAACAAAAGTATTCTGGAAACAATTTAAAAAGCCAGAGTTACAGAGAGAGAATTTTATTATCTACTTGAAGCTGTAGTATCTTTAAATTGGTAACGTTCAATTTAGGGGTAACTAAAGTACTTAAGCAGCAAAAGCATGTAAGTTTGAATAAGCCATTGCAACAACTTGAGGAGTTTTGGCAGACTGTATAAGCTAATTAATGTTCTCCATTCAGATTTTTATTTAAAAGAACATGAGGCGGTGTCAGGGGGATTTGCTCAGCTTGCGGTGTAATGGCTCAAGCCTGCATGGTGCAGTAAGTCCAGCTGTAGAACAGAATTTGCATCACATGCGTGTGTCCATGTCTCTTCCTGGGTACCTTTCAGGAACTACTGTTAGTAAAAATAATCTGATGGAGTATTTTAGAAATTTATGTTAATGTTCTAGATTTGCTAGACATTTCTTGGGCACAAGTTCCATGTGTGTGGCCATGTGGGGTTAGCTGCTGCTCTTGTACTATGTTCTTCCCGCATTCCCTAATGAAAATGAGGTCACTGTGGTTATGAGAGCAAGCCAAAATTCATCTGCAGTTGTCTCATCTCCCTGCTGTTGCTCTAGTCCCTTCAGCTGGTTTGGATCCTCAACCTCACAAAAAAAAAAAAAAAAAAAGTTGAAATGCAGCTGTAACTGATTAGGAATAAAAAGTTTCCTAAACTCATACAGTGTAAGCAATTTAGCTTTCTTATTTGTTTATGCTTTAAAGTCTTACAATCCAGAATTTACCCTCTGTGAGTTTAAGAAAAAAGCACGTTGGGGGTGAAAGGATGGTGAAAAGTGGTCCAGTGAGATGACAATAAAACTGAGTAATCTGAAGTCATAAACCTTGGTTCTTTTTGATCTTGCAAAATTGTAGTTGGATGGCTATCTTTCACTGTTTCAGTCTTCATCACTGGGGAGGAGGTGGGGAAGCGCTGGCAAGAGGTGGCTTGTATTTGGTTTAAGTTTGTTGTAATACTGCAGCCACAGATCTGAGACTTCTGAGCAAGCCATTTGGGTTGAAGAGTCTCCGAGGTTTGTGCAAAGAAAGTGCAGGTTCAGAGCTCCTGTTCATGTATCAAAAGTATGTAGGTGGTAGTGTTATTCCTAGTTCTGCTGTTTCCAATTGCAGGGTAGAGAGTGTTTGTTTGTTTGTTTGTTTTTTGTTTTCC
This sequence comes from Crypturellus soui, assembly GCA_032275445.1. NCBI lineage: Eukaryota > Metazoa > Chordata > Aves > Tinamiformes > Tinamidae > Crypturellus > Crypturellus soui. The sequence goes on along the minus strand of JAUBNY010000635.1, from coordinate 1,047,843 downwards.
CCATTCATTAATTTTCTATTCTTTGACAAAGTCCATGCCTACTTCCTCTCCAAATATGTACAACCTACAAGACAGGAAAAAAGATCAAATGGGTCTTTCCAGTTGTAGCAATTCTATTGTAAATATTTGGACTTAAGAATATACCCTGATAACACACACAAAAAAATTACAAACTATGTAATAGTGTACTAAAAGAGAATTAAAGGTGAATGTTCCTGACTTTAGAAACTTAGACTATTGGTATAAATTCATTCAACCTCAGCTTCTTTTTTTTTTCTTTTTAATTGGCTGTAAAAAGTTGTCTGTAATCCAGTTATGCAGAAGTAAATTTAGCCTGTGACTGACAGTCTTTTTCAGATAACATCTTACTGTTCAGCAAAAGTGAAAAGGGAGTGCGATAAAATTGATTTATATTTTAAAGCAGTTGTTTGGGCACATCTGTGCAACTGTAAAAACAATAAGCAACAACACCAGAAGGGCATGGGCTCTCTTGCTTATTGAAGCCTACTAAGGAGTATTTGAAACAGTTGTTGAGAATTTTGTAACCCATTGCTGCAAAACCATTAGCCTTGAGTTATGACTCTCAATCTGAAACAAAACATTGTCAGAAAGTAGATTGTCTTGAGATTCATGAAGGAAAATGAACAAACTACAGCATCAAACAAATGACACAGGGCACTCAGGTGTATGTGCACAGTGACCTAGAGGTTTGATTGTAGCTCCTGAAGATGTGCAAGGTTGAAGCTGTTTGGATTCCTTTCAAACAGCAGTGTGGGTGTGATCTTGTTGCCTTCAGCATACAGTGCCCAGCCTTCAGTGACAGATTCCCATGCAGTCTCAAATGTATTTGCTCTTCATGCACAGCTAGCTAAGGGAGATGTCAAGTGTGCATGCATGCATAGGGAGCCTGTTCTGCGGGTTGCAATGCACGTGCACCTGTAGTGTTCTCTACCTCAAGGTCTCAGAATGCTGTAAAAGTACTGAAATTTGGGTGCCAGCTGTTGAACAACAGCTGTCACCCAAAGCATAAAATCATGCAGTGCTTTAGTCCTTAGTGTGTGCCCGAAGTGTGTGTCTGCCAGTGACCTTTCTGGGCAGGTCTGGAGACATAGAATCAGGCATTCATCCAAAAAACAGTTCTGGGTCAAGTCCACAGGAATGTGCTAGTGCTGCCACAGAGCATACTTTTCAAATGCTCCAAGATACTGAGAGTGCTCTAAACTGAGGAAACAATACTAGGGTTAGCTAGACCAAGCTGTGTTGTGTTTTAACTGGGAAAGTTGCGCAGTGAGAAGTGAAAGGAGTGTGGTGAGACCGATTATAGTGTGTGTACAATAGGCATAGTTTTATGATCACTGTGGCCTCTCATACATTTGCAGAGGTATTTTAGATTTTAAAATGTGGGGCTAATAGAAGACTGACATATAAATGAAAAAATGAATTACCTTCAGACCAAAAAAATGCGACTCTTTCTTTGAGTACGCAGTGATTGTTTTTGTCTGAAGCTAATTATTGCTGGCTTGTGGTTAATAATTAAGTTATACATAGAACATTAACTCATGCTTATGTGTCTTTGTTACTCTGTTTTAATTCCTGCTATTCATGATTTAGTTCTCATAGTTTCTTAAGCATGTGTTGCATAGCACCTTGCTTTGATCTGAATCTTAGTTTTAACCAGTTGACCTGCATTTTTGTTTAATAATAGCCAGTAACTGTTCCTGATAAAGTCTAGCTTTCTTTACACTGAAGCAAATGTAAAGCTTAGAAGAGCATAGTAGTTCCTAAATAAATTACAATTTCAGCTTGGCAAGCAAGATTCCTTTTAATTTTTTTTGCATTGTTCCTGATCACACGTCATCTCTTCCACTTTGAGGAAAGACTTCAGTCAGTGTTCCATGTGTGTATGGGACATACTTGCTGCTAATTTGCCTGGCAAACCCAGTTACACCTTAGGCTAAATCCTACAAGATTTCTACATGAAATACACATTGCTCTGTGTGTGTGTGTGTGTATGCTCACATAGCACGCTTAAATTACAAATGCCCCTCCCAGATTCTGATCCCCAGATTGCCTCGAAATCCAGACAGCTCCATTCTCACACTGCTTCTTATCCACCCTTCTGCTGAAACTGCAGCAAAATGAACTTCTGCACTTGACTCGATGTTTAACAAAATGAGGACTGTTTGCTCACTTATTATAGGCCCCCTTCACCTGTATAAACTGTTGTTTTTCTCATGGACACCTTACTGTGAAAATAATCAAGGCACAGGTAAAATCTGCAAGTGGATCAAAGGATTAAAAATGTTTACAAATATTCTCACGCAAGCAATTATTCATTTACTTATCTTCTTTTCCTAGTGCTTTGAACTGTTCATGTAGAGACAGCAGGGTAAAGCCCTAATTTTTTAAGCTCATCAGCTTTAGCTAAAATTCTCTATGGCCTAACTTATTTCAGTAGAAGCAGCTTGACAAATAACAGTCAGAAAGGAGGTAATTGAGACTTTGTGTTTCCCAGTTAGTGCAGCACTTTACCGTACGCCCCTCTTTGATCTCTTCCTTTTGAGAAGGGAAATAGAAGCTTCCTTGTCCCTGGGAGAATTCAGATGCACATGCATGTGTGTAGGTACATGCCTATGTACACTTGCTCCACACACTGTCCTACAGCAGGCTCAAGCTGAGAGGCAAACCTGGACTGGTTATTGCCCCTATGCCTTGGGGTCAAAGCTCCTTGTGCAGGTTAAGAATGGTCCATTAGAGTGTGACTACAAAGGAGCGTATGTCCTTCCTGTACACATCCTCACTTACACATGTTGGAAAAAAGGCCCCGAGGTCCACTTACTGCTTAGCTGTATGGAATAATAAAAACCTTGTTAATAAAGAAGTTGAAGGCAGACAGGCACTAGCTGCCACTAGCATTTGTCAGAGATGTAGCGCAAGGGAAATTGCTTTTTGATGAAGGGTATGAATCCCGCTCCATTGGATTGGCAGAGCCCTATTACCTGCTTGTGAACTGTATGCTGTTGCTCTGATTACAAGTCTGAAATAAATGCCTTTGTGCGTTCTTCCAGGGAAGAAGATGAGTATTCCGAGCTGCGGTCAGAGCTCAGCCAAAGCCAGCATGAAGTCAATGATGACTCACGCAGCATGGACCAGAATTCTGTTTCGGTACCGGAGAACCAGTCCACGGTGGTCACTGCAGACGTGGGTGGGTTACGCTTCATAGTAGACAATCAGGTTTTTTTTAGTAGTAGAAAGACAGTCTATTCTTTGAAATACCAGTCAAACATTTGGTGAGGATGTAGATAAATATAGGATTAGAACAAATGTTGGAACTTCTCCACGGCTGTGAACTTGCATTTGAGGCAAATTCCATGTTTTCAAGTGGAATATCTGCAGAGTCTAAAAGGGAATGATTTGTTCAGGAGAGCTTATGATTTTTTGTGGAAGAAGGGGTACATGCAGTTAAACACATCCCTTTATATATATACACCAGTGAAGTATACACCCCAGAAAAGAATTGTTAACTGTGTGGAAGTTTGGTGAAAATGCATGGAGAATGGAACTGTTCATCTGGTTCTTCTGCAACCTCAATACAACAAGATATTTTCAGGTTTTGAGAATTGAGGATCCTTTAAAGGTAATGTATAAGTGTATAGAGATTTTGTATAAGCATATAATTAGATTTAGACCAGGATAAATCTCACGTAAGCAATTCAAATGGTCTCAAGAAGAGACCACCTCCAGACTGTCTATAAGTAATATGTTGTGTTTAAGAACCAAGAGGGCAGATATTTTTTCTATGGAATTTCATCTGTTGATTCTGCTGTGCAGGCACCAATTACTGATCATATGAAGAATCTGCAAGTATACAAAAATGTATGATAAGACAAAAATGCACATGTTTGTATTATAAGCCTGAGAAGATATTACGCCTTAAATATGATAACCTTGTAACTGCCTGGACACAATTGCAATCACAATTAACAGACCTCTGGTGTAATGACCAAATTCTAGAATTCTCTCTAGAATATTACTTATCTTAATCTGTATTTAAAAACAAATAATTTGATATAAAACTTGGGTTGTAATGCCACATGTAATATTTGCTTCCTTGTATTTGATAAATTACATTGAAACAGTCTCTATAAATCTAGAGCAGTATACTCTGTTTTTTTTTTCACTGTTTTTTTTTTTTCCAAGACACCAATTTCTGGAAGAATTGTTCTGAGAACAGAGTGACCCTTGGGCATAGCATTCTGCCTTAGTAGCTTAGAAATAAGATAGTATACATAATATACTAACTTAAAAATAATAACTTCCATATAATATAAAAACTTAGAAAATATGTTACTATTGTAAGAAAATAAATGACACCGTCTCCAGATCTGCATTTGCTCATAAGTGCAAGACCTACTATAGTGCACTCATGTTTCAGTGACTTGAATTTCTAGAAACACTGAAAGAGCAAAATTTTTAGTAATATCCCATTTTTTAGTTAGATATCCCATCCTTAGAGTTTTAAATTTTAAAATATTTAACAACAGATTAGGTAACATATTTTGGTAGAATTTTTATATTCTTTAAAACTGAACACTTTTACTTTCAAAAGTAAATGTTTAATCTGAAGTTTGTAGTTGAATAGATAGTAATATTAGGGGGTTTTTCTGTTTGTTTTTTCTTTTTTTTTCTTTGACAAAGAACTTCAATTTAAATGGCTTCTCAGCATTTATTTTGTGGTTTAAGCTTTGATTTTGTTCCTCCTGGGATGTAGCTGATGTAGGGTTTACGTGCATTAACAATAAGTTGTCATTTTAAGTTTTTGCTAACACTGAGAAACATGGAAATAAGGTGAAATATAGCAACACTAAATAAAAAAGAATGTTAGCCCTAGGGCGTCTTTCATTTATCCATGTTTGCCTTCTGCTGGGGTTTGCTGGGGTTTTTCTTTTTTTTTCTTTTTTTTAATATTCCTTTGAAAGCAAATCCTTGTGTGTATGTGTATCTTATTTTTATTTATATATGTAAGTGTAAAATCTCTGTATATATACATGGTAAATAATCATGACCTAATAACAGTATATATAGTCTTGCTTACTGCACTAATGGAATAGGCATCAGTAATTTGGGGAATTTCTGAGAAAGTTTTCTGAGAGAAATGTGTGTCTCTAGTATTACTGTAAATGCTTATTTTTCAGAGGTAAACATTATAATGTAGGGCCTGTACTCCTAGGAACTTAATATATGTGGTCTTGTGTGAAGGCTGTGTGTTTAAAAAGGACAAAATGTGTATTATATAAGATGTTACCGAGATTAAGGAATTAGAGGTTTTTTAATTATAAAAAAAAAAGGTTATACATCCCTCATGTTTTATTGCCAAGGAATGTTTTTTATGTTAGCTTTGCAGCAGGCAGATGATTATTAGTCAGGAGCTACATTCAGGAGTAGTCTATTTTATGAGTGTTGCCAATTCATGCTGGTTACATAATACCGTGTTGTCCTTTTTTTTTTTTTTTTTTTTTTTTTTTTTAATTTTACTTTCTGGCCAACTCGTCATTGCCTGCCTTTTTCAGTCTTCTCTTGAACTGAGTTTTTTCAAGGTTGTCTAAAATAATCTGTTGTTTCATGCTTGTGGAGTTTCCAGTACAGATCAGGACAGGCTCCTTCACACCATCTTGAAAAGCTCAGATCTGAGGGCCATATTTGGAAATTCTACTGTAGTGAAACGCTTGGAGCAGCACTGCAGAATAAGATCCCTGCAGCAAGAGTACCTGCCACTCTTTTTAGAAAGGTAGAGGAACTGCTGTCACTTTATGCACCACTTGTGTGCTGTGCAGTAAGCAGTTAATGCCAAAGTCTTCTTGACTTGTAACCTGGAGGTAAATAGTAACTAACGCCTTTGAGAGACAACACAAAAGTGTGTTCTGCCATGTGCCTGCCTTAGGAATTGCTGCTTTGTGTAGCCAAATGTGACCTTAAGATTGCCTTTACATGACGTACCTTTAAAAGAAGAAGCATTGAGCAATTCTGCAAAAATTACTTCCTGGATTAGACTTTGTTGATTGAGTCATTCTGTACCATCAAGTATGTGTTCTTTCTCTTTTGTAGATAACTGTAGTGACTTGAATTCAGAGCTGCAAAGAGTGCTGACAGATCTGGAAAAGGTTGTCTGTGGCAGGAAGAAGAGCAGCTGCAGTTTATCTGTAGCAGAGGTGGATAGACATATTGAACAACTCGCCACTGCCAGCGAACATTGTGATCTAGCCATTAAGGTATTGATAACATTAATTACTAAATGCAGCAAATACCTTGCATGAGCTGTGATGATATTCTGCAGAAATTGCACCTTGTTTCTAAACATGTGAGAGTACTTTGCTAAAAAGAATGGAAAAAAAGTCCTAGCTGATAGTATCTGTTGGATAGGTAGTCATATACCTCTTAACACATTAAATTCTCCAGGTCACAGGGGGAACTACTAATAGATTTTTGGTCTTAAAACAGAGATGTTTTTCTCATCATCACTTCAGAGATGAGATAAACTGGAGCGGTTAATTTACTTTCTGAAGGTTATCTAATAAATGAGTTGTCACTTGCTTAAGGTCACACAGCTAATCAGAGACTAGAAACTGAAACTACAATATGCAATGCTTTCTAAAGTTTGAGGAAAAAATGCTATAAGCTATATGTAAATTTTGGATTTTTTTGTCTTATGTTAAAGCTAGTATTTAAAACAAGGCCTGGAGTGATAGATTAATTGTAAGAAGATAAACCAGCCACAGAAACAAGTAATTCAACCAATACATGCATGTCTGTTTTATTGTGGATGTAAACAGAACAGTAAAAGGGAAGGCAGGTAAGACAAGAGATGAAGGAGTCGTAATTCAAAACCTTACAGCAAGAGGATAGTAATGTGCCTTAGTAAAGAAAGGGAAACATATCAACAAGCTTTATTTGTGTCAGATGAAAAAGGAACAGTGACTTGTTTATCTAAGAGCAAGTATTTTGACACTTTGCTCTTGAAGTGATGAGGATGAGGATGACCATTCTGAACTGCCTAGTCCTTTGGCATACTATCGGAGAAGGTCAGCTCTGATCCTTGTGATGTCCCAAAATATGATTGCTTGTAAAAAACACTGAGTGGTAAGTTGGTAATGTATCTATTTAAGATAGAGAGACTCCTGAGTTTCTTGCATTTTCTGGAGCTTTAAGATTATGGATTCTCAGTACTCAGTGTTCACAAGAAGGAGATGGTGAATCTTGGAAAACAGATGGAGATTGATCTGTGCATAATCCACAAAAAATTCTGAAATGAGAGGAGATGAGAACTATTCCAGCCCGCAGATTTAGTAAAATCACGAAGTAGCTGCCACAAGCTTAGTTCTCAAGCTTTTTGTCTGTTTTAACCCCACTGTTTTCTGTTGATTCAAAATAACTACAATCCAGGTTTTCTCGTGTAAGTAGCTGTCAGCAGCTTTACCCCAATGCAAGATACAGCCCTTTCCTTTTGTATGATCTTTCTGAGCACAGCTATTTGTAGATGGTGGAAAGGGGAGGCTTTCCCCGTGCTAATGTGATAGAGCCTGAGGTTGTTTGCATTGGACAAGTGATAGCACATGAAGAATATTAACCTTTCAAGAAGATAAGGAAACTCTGTGATGTGCTCAGATTACAAATTGTAGAAGTTTGTCACCAAGGTGTTTGATGTAGTAAAAACATGCAGATCTCCTATGCAATTCCACCTATTTTGCTGCAGGTTGTTTCTGCTTTCCTGTTCCTGTGGCATGAGAAATGAGTTCTTTAAAATGCATAAAATTTTGTATGTAATCTGACATGTTCTGATATCTTTTGTTTTTACCGTTGATGATTTTCTTCATTGGCGAACAAAGGGACTAGTGTTTTGGATATTTTGAATCCTCCTGCTTTGATGGTTAGATTTTATTGTTGTTTTTAATGTAGTTTCTGGTAAATTTGTTGCTGATTTTTGTACAAATCAATTGACTATAGCCAGCTCAAGTGTTTCTGTCCTACAAATAAAAAAAAGATAATGAAATGAGAAGAGTGTCTTGACAAACTGCACAAATACCAAACTTCCCCTTTGTTTAAGAAAATTTACCTAGAATTGACTGATTAACACTTAAGATATAAAAAGAATAGCTGTTAAACCCAGTAAGTGGTGCTTTTCACTAGCAGAGTTTAAAAATGAAAAAAGCTGTATAAACTTCTCATCATTAACCATTTAGAATATGAGGAAAGTTGCACTGGGTCACAACAAAGCCTATCTGTGTGGCAGATGCTGATGAAAAGACAGTGTTGATTAGGACACGCGTAGTATATGCTCACTCTTCCTTACATGCTTCCAGCACGATATGGATTGAGAACTTCTTGAGCCAGAGGTGCTATCTTTTGTGCTTAACAGTCTTGAATGAAGTTTCCTTCTGTGATAGTATCTAACCTTTTTATCCACCTATTTTTTTCTTATCCATAATATCTGGAAACAATAGATTCTGCCATTGACTGGTGTCATATGAAAAAATATTGGATTTTTTTTCTTCTTTTAAACATGATCCTTCATGAGTTCATTATGAGCTTCATGAGTTCATTATGAAATGTTTCATATTATGTCTGTGATGCAACACCTTAGTAAGGAGATTGAGGCAGGAGGTATATGTAGCAGACAGTGTCAGAGAAAAGACTGGAATTACCATGGTAAAATATTTAACCCTGTGCTTAGAACTTTGCAGGTTATTCCCATAATCTGTGATGTTACACTAGGATTTGTTTGCTGTGCAGCAGCTTAGCCCAAGTAACTGCTCTGTGCCACTGCTTTGAAGGGGAAAAAAAGGAAAAAAATCCACCTATGATACTTTTTGCATTATTCCCATGATGCATGTAGCATACTGGTCCTGAAACCAGGGAGCTGTAGCAGTCTTTTAGTCAGCAAAAGGATCATATTCAAAATGTGGGAGCATAGGAGAAAAAAATCCTTTCAGCTTTGTTGGGGATCATAGGCAGCCACTAGCGTGACTGTCAGACCCATGTTGGTGCTGGTGCTGTCTGAAGTTTGTATTTGTGTGGGCAAATAGAAGCAATGGAGGGTCTGGAGAAACAGCAGCAGCCTCTCTGCCCTCTGCTAAAACTGTGTAGCCTTGAATTCCTGCTGCTGTCTCCTCATGAGTCTTCCTTGTTCAGTTACTGCTCCAGCTTTGTCATTCGTGACAGCATTGTGAGGAGGAGCAGAGCCCTAGAAAATGGAAAGACTGAAAAATTAGCAACAGTGGGCAGGAATGGGGGGAAAGCAGGCAGCAGCTGAACTTGTCATTAGGAGAGGGAATGGCAGGGCCCTATGTAGGCGGAGTTTGAGGCAGGAAAGGGAGAGGAGGAAACAGCAAAAAAAGAAGCAGTTTTAAAAATAAAACTGGCATAAGAGATTCCCACCTTCAAGAGAATTATTCTGTCACCACAGAGCTTTTCTTTGCTTTGCAAGATTAATGTCTCATGTGCATATCCAGAACTAGAACTCTTCCTCATGTTGAAATAACCTGCCTTCTGTATGTGATTGTTTGGGATCTGCAGGCTCATGTCTACTAAGTATGGGTCTCCTACTATGGTGCAAATTTGATAAATAGTATTAATTTATTCATAATAAATAGTGACAGTTCTGCACAAAATGTAAAAGTTGATCAATTTATTCTGAGTTACTGCATTCGGAAGATTTCTTGCAGGGAAAGGCAGTCTTGTATTCTCGAAGTGGCTTGATTTGGTCTGTAGTTGACCTTTTTATTTCCTCCCAAGTACTCTTATTTAATCTAATTTTAGTAATCAAAGTTAAGTCTTTTTTTGGGGGGGAAAAGGGGGAAAAAAAGATTATTTTAAGCCTTGGAATATGAACTATTTACATCACATATCAAATTTTAAAGTGTGAGCTTTGGCTATAACTTGCTTTTGGAATATCCAGTGAAGTGAAACTTTTTATTTTGCTAATTCCATCATTTGTCTATTAATTTTCTGCCTTAATTTTATTTTAAGATGGGCTATTTTAAGAAAGGTGCAAAAGCTTATTAGCAGCAGTCAGGGTTTTTGCTTCATGTAAAGATCTTTGGATAAATTACAACTTTGGATAAATTACAATTTAGCATAGGTACAATGTATGTTAACTGCATAGTAGTAAAGGGCTGCATGTAGTTACCTGACACGGTAAGTGTTACTCTGTGTTTTAATCTGTTGGAATGACCAGCCTCACTGCAGGTTTAGCCATGAGAGTGCCTGCAGAGTGGGTGCATGAGTAGGTTTGGGGGGCAAGGGAAGGGTTCAGTTTCACCCAGTGGAACTTGCTTTACCCTCCTTTGTGCTGGGTGGCACCTACGAGTCACAGTTCTGAGCTAGGGAAGGGGTGGCAAAATGCTGGAAGGCAGCAAGGCCCAGAGAAACATAAACTTTTTTTTTTGTAAGACACTAAAAAAAAGGCCATAACATTCATGACAATATTAGCCCAGATGGTGCATTTTCTTTCTTTTATTTCCATATCCCCTCTAGGTAATATTAAGTCCTCAAGGACATAGACAAGAAGAGTCATCGTCTTTGCTTTTCCCACTCTTTTCCTTGTCCTTTTTGTGAAGTTGGACCAGCATGAAGGAAGGTCCCTTGCCTGCACATACAGATAGAGGCCAGGCTTGGGCTGCTGCTTTCTGTCTGTTACCCAGCAGGAAAATGACATTGCTGCCTATGGCAAGAAGTCATTATTTTAAAGTGCTTTGAGAAAAAGTTGCTGCGATTACTGTCATTAATCATGTTTATTGAAAGAAAGGCAGATGGTTTGTATGCAGAAGATTACTCTGTTTTGTTAGATGGTATGAAAATAATTAATAAAATGGTTTACTGTAATTTTGGACAAAAGAAGCAAAGGAATGGGGGGAGGAGGTGTATGCATATAGTGCTGTATTTGCACTTTACACTTTTCTGTGCTGTGTACCATTAGTCTTACTTAATCACCTTACTCTGTTTTGTGGTGACTGTAATTTTTGCAGACAGTAGAAGAAATTGAGGGAGTACTTGGACGGGACCTTTACCCAAATCTATCTGAGGAGAGATCTCGATGGGAGAAGGAGCTAGCTGGCCTGCGGGAAGAGAACGAGAGCCTCACAGCCATGCTATGTAGCAAAGAGGAAGAGCTGAACAGGACCAAGGCCACCATGAACGCTATTCGTGAAGAAAGGGACAGGTTGCGCAGAAGGGTAAGGCCTGCCAACCATCTCAATGCTGCATGGAAAAACGCGTCTTATTGTAGGGGACAGCTGAGTCATCCGAGTCCATGCAGTTTTGCCACTAGAAGAGGTTTCTCTTTCATCTCTCTTCATGTACTAGTTTTAGGGTTTTTGATTTTAAATCCAAGCTATATGAATTACAGAGGACAAAACTGAACGTAGCTCAAAAATGGTATATGATGAACAGCCAAGGTGTATGACAATCTTATGTCAGAGATAATGTGTTAATAGAAAGCCTGATAATTCTTCTCCAAGGAAGCATATGTAACTTGTCAATAGAGGAAGCATCTTACTCTTACTGTTTACTTAGTGAATTTTCTTATGTGATTGCACCTGCAGTGCATCATTTTCTGATGAGGTTTTTCTTTCTTCCCCTCTTCTAAACCAGAAATATGTCTTTGTTTTTGAAGAGAATTCAATTTGTGATTAGGAGGAAGAAAAAAAGCAGGACTCCTGTCCTGTAATACTTCTCAAAACTGAACGATGAGTAGCCTCAGTCACATCCTATTTCCCTGTCTCCATTTTTTGACTCTGTGTCAGATTAATGCCTTGTGTTTTGTATGAACTCTGAAATTGTTATAGAATGGAAATTGTTATAGAAAAGAGGAGAGCTAAAGAGAATATGAGCTCTATCCCTGTTACCTTTTAAATTAGTTAACCCTGCCTCTGTTAAATCTGTAATGTTTTATTTTAGCTACATATCAACTACTTCCAGTTTTAAAGTTTGGCTGTTTCCAATTGGTGCTCAGCTTGTGTAACAGTTTAAAAAACGATATATTTTTAAAATTTTGGTAGTCATTTACTTAATGGCAGCAGAGCAACTTTTTAGGCAAGATCTGTGTTTCTAGAAGAGCAATATTCTTTAGCAGCTGTATCATTTGGGGATGGAGTTGTACTGTCACAGGTAATCTTCTGATATCAAGGTACAAATTATTTTAGCAGAGCTCTATAGCCTCCCTTAACTCTAAAAGAAATGAAGAAAGAATTGTGATCTGCCTTCATATAAAATATCATCACTTCTGTCTTTTCTAGAGTTTTGTTCAATTTTGTTCAATTTGAATTGACAATGGAAGATGTAGAAAATGTTCAGAGAAATGGGCATCATATTTGGAGAAGTGACCAAAAGAGATTGTCATGTTTACCCTGAAAAAAAAATCTGAATGCAAATTTAATTTCTCCTTATGACTGCCAGAGAAAGCAAATGAAAACAAGTGACAGTGGCTGTTCAAGCTTACAGACAAAATTGGATATATATACGTATATGTATATATGCTGCTTATTACCACATTAGATTCAAAATGAGCCAGTTAAGGTTCTACATCAGAGGACTGCTGTTTTGAAACAACCATAAAGCATGATGTTAGTGCCTAGCTACTTTAAAAATGGAGCTTAAAATATTTAAAAATATTTTTGAATGCTCTAATGTAGAGATACCTATCAAACCCTAAATTGTTACATTAGGACTGTATCTCAAGGAAAGCAAAAAAAAAAAAAAAAAAAAAAAAAAGCAAGCCCCCAAAACTAACTCCTTTTAATTGGCTGCAGATAATACAGCTGCAGTATTTCTAGAGCTGATTGTAGTATCCCTACAAAATTATTGTTTTGTCGTATTGGCAGTGATAGTGGAAGATTGGGTTAGGTTATTAAAAATGCCATCTAGTCCTGTGTATGTGAATGATGGGTGCATTGGTGAGTTTGCACTGGAATTTCCACTGGAATTCCCAGTGGAAGCATTTGTGGAGCCACGCAAGTGCTGGATGTGGTATGAAATATGCATGCAATTTCCTTACTGGAGGCAGGGAATGAGAAGAGAGTGTGTTATCATGTTGCCCTACTAGTTGTAGGCCTGTCCGGAGCTGCTAGCAGGGATGCTGCATGTGTTACTGATGCACCTCTGTCCTGGAAGCAACTCTGATAAAAACGGAATTGGGATCAACTTGTTTCATGTCAGTGACTCGGAGGGCTGCCAAATGAGAGCAGCGGTCTGACCTTACTGACTTGGATTTTGTTCAGACTAGTGACCCTGGAGATGGCAGGTCTTAAATTGCTCTGTGTAGATTGTGAGCTCTCTATCCCACAAAACAAGCCAGTTATGTAATGTCTGTTCACTCTTTTTTAATTAAAGAAACTTCTTGATATAATGGAAATATGTGTCTTGCCATAACCTGCTGATGAGTGAATGACTAATGTTGGACTGGCACAGAGCGTAACAATATAACATAGACTATATTAAGATGCTACTGACAGTTTTTTCTGTTTTCATTTATAGAGAACTTATTGAAGTACAGTTTTTAGTATCATCCTTAACTTGAAGAACAACTGGTTTATTTTCCCCACTAGAAATACTGTCTAATTGTTGTACTGGAAACCATATTTGCAATTGAAATGTAGCTTTGTGTTTATAGTTGTGACAAAATAAATGTTTCCTTTGACCTGTTTAATATTTTCTATATGCCACCTGAACTCAGAGTCACTTCAGATTATTTCCCTGGAGAGTGGAAAAAGAGATCCAACTAAAAATTCTTTGTTGTTCTTAAATTAAATTCAGTAAGGTGAATAAACTGAAGCTGACCGGATCAATACATGCCTTACTTCAGCCCAATGCCTGTAATCAAACAGAGTGCTCTTGGAGGGCTTTTCTCAGACTTGTTAGAGATTTAATTTAATTTAATTTATTTAATGTGTTCAGCTAACAGAATGTGTTGCTTTCTAAAACAGTAGCTAAGTAACAACATGCATATGGAGTTTTGTTTCTCATGGGTCATTAGTAAATGAGGTTATCACTTACTTCTGCCTGTAGTCTAGCTGCTAAATTTGTAACAGAGAGGTTTGTTTTATCCCTTCATGATATTGTAATATTAAAAATACCTTTTATTTAAGTCTGGGCTGGTCAATACCTTAGGAAATTTCTTACCAGTATACATAGCTGAGCCTACTTCTGAATCCCCTATTGTAAATAAGATGCTGGAGAACTTCTGTAACAATGTATCTGATTAATATTAGAATGAGATTGGAATCAGAGCAGTATTATTTACAGTTGTTAAATGTAACAGCACACTTCAATCACAGCAGAAAAAGTGTTTGTGTTCTCAAACCAAGGGAGTCAATCGAGCAACCCTGGTGTAGCGTATAAACTCCAGTATGACTGCATAAGTAAAAGATGTTTGTTTGGTTTTTTAAGTACTGCCCGTGAAAGTTACCACATTAGTAACACCTCAGTGCAGCCCCAAGCAGTGTGTTGGCGTATGAAGTGTTGGTACAGGTAATGTTCAGGCTTCCCCAGGGTTTTTCTGAAGTCTCTTAAATCTGAAATTCTCTGTGTAAGCCATATTGCAACAATCTTGCAATTAATCAAAAGGTGATGGTTGTGATGATTTTTTTGTATCTCCTAACTCAGCTTAATTGCCAAAGTGTTAAGACCTTATTGAAATTGTAATCTCAGGTGGAGTGGAAAAGCATAGTTTTAATATGTGATCTCTATGGCTGCTCAGATTTCCCCCCCCCTTCAAGAAATACAATTTTAGCATGAGGGCTGCCCCAAAATATGTCTTCTTGCAAGCAATTGGAATTCACACAGACCACAGAAGGGGTCAGATCCGATACTCCCAGCTCGTCCTCAGCCCATGCTCTTCTCTTAGACACAAAATTGGCATGAGGAGCTTGGCTGTGATCCTTTCATCATCCTTCATGTTGAGGTCAGAAAGAATTGCTCGAAATTGCTGTGCTTGTTATGTGATCTTTAGAGATTATTGTAAATTTTAACAATTTAAAGTCTTGAGCCCTTCTGTCTCCTGTTTTTTTGATGTGCACCTGAGACCTGAGGTAGCAGCCAAAAGCTATTGCCATTCCTCTTCTCCTTCAGCTCTGTAGTATTTGCTCTACACAGCAATATCTCAGCTTAGCTGCTAGAGTTTCGTTTCTATTTTCAAGCTTGTATGCAAATTCTCAATGATTAATCTGAAATGCAATAAAGGAAAAATGAGATAGTCTTACTACCCTCATTTGTGTTTGGTAAGCCTGGACCACAATATTTTAGCTTGGTTTGAAGCTTCCAGAGAATCCGCTCTTTGCCTCCAACGTCATGTCTTGTGTCCTTGATTTTCCTTGCTTTGCCTCTTTTAGGGGGCTGCAGCACCTAAATCTTCTGTATGGGTCAGTAGGCAGCACTTTGTGGGGGACGTTTGTCTATAAGGTGGCAAAAGAAAGATATAGAGCACTTAGTTGTATCACCCGGAAAACTGTAGCTTTCTCTGATAAGCAAAGCATATGCATATGCATAAGCCTGTATAGCGTACCTCTTTTCCCATAGCCCCATATGTGTCTGTCTGTTGTTCCCTTTCCTGTCCCTCAAAATAGGGAATTGGTACTGGTGAGTTTCTTTTTAAAGAGTATGTAAAGAGATTGTGTAGTTATGAGTACATGGGTGTAAAATACAGAGAGGAAAAAATTATCAATATATTTCATAAATTCATGGTTATAGATAACTTGACTGTGTTCTGCTAAAGTGTTTTTCATAACACATCATCCATGGTGCTTATTATGATGTTCTTTACACATCTCGCACCATTGTAATTTGTCAAGCCCTTCTTTCTTCCACACTGGTTGTCTTTTTACTTAGTTCTTAATGCACCAACAATAAGCTATGCTTTTTTCTCATGTACTCCAGTTTTCAGTGTTCAAGGAAAAAATCAGAAATGCAATGAAAAGGATTGGTCCATGTTGCTAAACATCAAATATTTTAAACAATGCTGTAAAGTAGATAGTTGGGGAATTTGGTTTTAGTTAAGAAATAGTAATAAATGTGATTTCAATTTAACAAAAATCAGGGGGATTTTGTTTGTTTGTTTTCCCAGTGTTAATGCAGCAATACAAGCCCTGTCTATGCTTGTATACCACATCTGCAAGTAGCAATATATATACATGGTTTATGTCAGTTTTAGACTTGCAGTGCAGCACTTCCGTTTTCAAGGCTTGCATTGGCGCAGCTGTATCTCTGTTAGAAATCGTATCCAAACAAAGCAATATCATGTGAACAAAGGAGGCAGCAGCTGTGAATTTCTGGAAAATACGTGCTATGAATGTTCTTTACATTCATCTACTCAGTTAAGTTTTAATTGAATTTTTGAATGGAATTTTAATTGAATTGCACTTAGAAAGATCTGAGGCAAATACCCACATTCTTATTTCAGTAAGTTGCTTTATGCAGTGGGGATCTGTTTTAGAGATTTTGTGTTCTTTGTGTTCTAGAGATTTTTGGAACCAAAGGGGATGTTGGGCTTCACTTTGTTTAAGCTAAAGCACGCCTCCGTGAATGGGGAAGTGAGTGTGATTATCCTTTTTGTGCTCTTCGTGTTGTTCCTTGCAACCTTCTATTAGTAATGCATAATTGTTATGCTTTGTTTTGTAAAACTTCTTTTTAGGACTAGCACCTACATTATGATCTTTGTAAATCTTCAGACAACTTGACTCTCATTTTTCATAAAATCTGAATCAGAAGCAACTTCTACTACTACTTTGCAGAAGTAGAAGCAGACTGTAGGGGACTGTAGGGATCATAAGATAACTGCTCAGGGGAGAGGGGAGATCTAGCATGAGCCCCAGCCTCAGTGTAGTGCGCCGAAGGGGTCTGTGTAACTCTTGCAGAGACATCCTGATTGCAACTTCCCCAACAAGATCTCCAAAGCACTGACAGCGCATTTGCTGAACTGAAGAAAGTTCAAAACTTTAATGCAATTTTAATTTTGTTATTTTCTGAATGAGAGTTTCAGCTTGCTTAAACAGTTCTTTGTGTAAATACAATATATTTAAAGATCCCACTTTGTTTTATAAAACAGGTATCACAGTTGCATTTCATGCTGTGAGGGTATATCAGGTAGGCTGAACTCTGTTCTCATTTTGCTGGACTTTTAATAAAGTTTCCCAATTATTCTGCAGTTTTCTAACAAAATCTATACTAAAACTTTCATATTAAATTAAACATTCTAGCATTGAGGGAAACTACCACTTTGAATGGTTTCCTCTCCCCTGTCTTCTCATGCTCTTTATTTGATACCAGGGCAGTAGTTCTGTGAGGAAAACCAGCTCTGTTGACTTTCCCTTGTGGCATAACCATGGTGTTAAGTAGAAGACTTATTCTTTGTTTATTAAGAATAATTCCAAGGCATGGATAGTAATTTATACTGACTCCTGAAGGCCTTTTTTGTCCCCCCACTCTGATTCTGGAGCTCATTTGACATAAAATCTCTTAAGTATTTGATGTGTTAAGAGAACAGTGCAGTGATCTGCAATGTTTGGTTACAGAGAACTTCTGAAAACTTAGTTGGGCAGCTTCTTGTCACTTTTTGGTAGCTCTACTTAAATATAGTTTTGAAAGCATGATTAAAATTTCAATGTATTTTACATTTAATTATGATGATGTCATCCTGTATTTTTTTTTGTAATGTCAAGTGTTTCTTCAAGATTAGAGCTTTTACTGAGAACAGTATTTTCATCTCTTTTACTTGGGTATCATAACTTTAGCCTTGAGCATTAGCTTCGTTCCTCTCCTTGCCTCCTTGTGCCAAAAATATTTTTAGTGCATATAGTATTTCTGCGTAGAAGGGCTTGTTTTGCAGATATCACAGGGCAAAATACAAATACTGTGCTCAAGTCAGCAGCAGTCAGGTTTTGTGAGACAATGAGAAAACTTCTGAAATACTTAAACCATAAAAATACGAAAATAGAATATTGTGTTTTATTATAGGTTCGGGAACTGCAAACACGTTTGCAAAGTGTGCAGGCAACAGGTCCATCCAGCCCAAGTCGTCTCACTTCTGCAAATCGACCCATTAACCCTAGCACTGGAGAACTGAGCACAAGCAGCAGTAGCAATAACATTCCCATAGCCAAGGTAAGCTACTGTGTATTGCAGTAACGTTGCTTATTATCTGGGATAAACGGGTTTCATTTTGCACAACTGCTGTGCAGGCATGTGATTGCTTGGGAAATATCATCTAGAATCCCAGGAAAGTTTTCAGGGATCATAAGCAAGCCCAAGAGCTTGACCTGCAGAGAAAGATGAGCATTAATGATTTTACATCTCAGTTACATCACAGATGTCAAATTATAGCAGTTTGCTTAAGTTTTCCAAAAGTAGCCACTGAACAAGTGATGATGTGTTTTGTATAATGTTTATGGAGCTTGGGATCCTGTGTAACTTTTGCAGCATTCTGACTTCTAGATTGCTGAAAGAGTGAAGTTGTCAAAGACAAGATCAGAGTCTTCATCGTCTGACAGACCTGTCCTAGGATCAGAAATCAGCAGCATAGGAGTAAGGACTAATAAACATGTGCATGCATGATACCTTCTAAATATGGCTTGTGTTCCATTAAAAGCAGCATTGTTTTTCTAAAAACATGAGCTAACTTTAAATATCTTAAAGGCTATTTTGAGAAAATTATTTGAATAGAGTTTTTCACCCAGCCTTAAGAGCTCATGGTGGCTAGAAAACATACACTGAATGACTTGAATGGGGTAATAAACAGAGTTAATGTTACTCACTAGGCAAAGACTTTTCAGTTACATTCCACAATTTCTAAATCAACAGAGAACTGCATCCTGCTCTGAAATGCCAGTATAAATTTAGAAAATATAGTGTTGCTACTGTAGGTTAATATTTATTTCACTGAAAGAACAACTTGAATGTGACATTTGTTTAACTTTCAAGGAAGGATATTAACATTCTTTAAATATATGGTGGACTTCAGCCTTTGGTTAGCTAGAATTTTGAATCAAAGTAACTTCTTAAAGTAGAAATCTGTAAATGTCCTTATCTCTTCAAAATGCATAGAAAAAGAATGAATAATGAATATCTTAATGTGAGAACATATAAGCTGTCAATCCAAATAATCTGTGGGAGGAATCCAGCTGCTATTCATTCAAAATGATCTATTAATTATCCTGTGCAGGTGTCTAGCAGTGTGGCCGAACACTTGGCACATTCCCTCCAAGACTGCTCAAATATCCAAGAAATCTTCCAAACTCTCTATTCCCATGGTTCTGCTATCTCTGAAAGTAAAATCCGAGAGTTTGAAGTGGAGACAGAACGATTAAACAGGTAAGGTGAATAGTTAGATATGCTGAAATATGGTATCTCCTGTTAGTTTTGTTGAAGTTTTTGCTTTTTGTAGATCTCATAGTTGAGTCTCAGCTCAAATCTTAGAGCTGCAAATAAACATAAAATGAAGTTGAGTACAGATGTTTGAAGCATATGCTAAGGTTTCTTTCCATCAGTATGATAGTTTGCATATATATAATTACTCAAGCATGGCACCATCATTGGCACTGTTGGAGTGCCTTTTGCTGTGGCTGACCAAATAGACATAACATCTGTTTTTTTCATAATACACATCAGCGCTGGAAGTACGGAATCCTATAACTTACTCTTCATCGTTCTAGAATTAGCTTGTGGCTTTTTATTATTTTTTCCGCTCTCTGTCTTGTAGAAACTCAATCAGAGCATTAACTCAGTGAGTGCACACGGATGTATGTCTTAACTGTGGAACACATACAGTTAGACTTCTGGCAACAGAAGAAAGATTGTAACTTTCTGGTTGTAGTTAAAATATTGCTGTTAATTGCTGAATAAGCGGAACCTTCGCCAAGGCTTCATGCCTTGGTTAGCACAAAAACCCTGTGTGTGGATCAAAACCCTGTGGATCAGGAACCTGAGAACTGTGACTTAGCCTGCTTTTAAGTGCTCTCTTTCCACTGCTGTCCCAAGTTTAGTCTAATCAATACAGTATCTCCTTATTTGTAGCTCATGTTTTTGTAAGGTTGCAGAATGTGATCTTTTTCTATGCTTTACACAATTTTTGCATTGACAGCATGTATCCTTCCTTTCATGAGATGTCGAAGACATTAAAAAGTGGTATAGCAGCCCTGCTCTTTTTTTCTTGTGGTTGCTGAGAAGTTACTGATTTTAGAGTTTTGAATGGTATTGTTTTCTTTTTTAGTTACTATCTGCACTGTGAAATCCTGTACTTGCTTACTCTTACTGCACGTCTAGTGCCGATGATTAGGTATAGTCCATTGGTGTATGTTGCATTTAACAGCAATGATAGTAGTCAATAATACTGATATTTTTAAGCTTTACTGAGGTTTTAGTTAACCTCATATTGCAGTTAAATTCTTAGATGAGATGTTGTTTGACCATTCCCAGAATTGTTGGAGATTTTATTGGATCACTGAAAGTCATTTTGTATTTTCTAAGTTGTTTCTGTAATCATGGTTAAAATACTAATTTAATTTAAACAGTTATTCTGGATATTCCAAAGAGAATGAACATTTATGCAGCTACTTGATCTCCGCACACCTCCGTACTAATGAATGTGCCACTGAAAACAAGACGCAAATATGGCAGCCGGTAGGGAGAAATGGAAGCAGAAAGGTTAAGCAAACAGTCAAGATAACTGCCCCATGTGTTCCTGTGACATGAGAACAGCTTTCTGACTGGGGCTCCTTCACAGGGAAATGTTATATTGATTGCATTTAATTAGAAGTAGAGGAGGAAGAGAATGGAGCAGACTGCCTTAGAGAACTGAGATCTCTTGGTTCTTGCTTTGGGTTATGAAGCAGTTAGATTTTGCTATAGTCACTAAAAAGTATACAGATAAAATGATTTTTGTTGTTTTAGATGATGATTATTTTCGATTTTTTAAGACAGTGTCTGTAACAGTGTCTAAACTTGAAGATTGCAAGTTATTTCCTTTCCTGCAGTCGTATTGAACACTTGAAATCCCAGAATGACTTGTTGACTATAACTCTGGAGGAGTGCAAGAGCAACGCTGAGCGGATGAGCATGCTTGTTGGGAAGTACGAGTCCAATGCCACAGCCCTCAGGCTTGCACTTCAATACAGGTATGTACTTGCACAGAAAATGTCTCAGCCTGAAAGAGAGAGGGGGAAGACTTGACGAAGGGTCTCGGAGAGCAAAACTGTTAGTGTGCCATAGTAAAGCTGTTTCTTTTGACTGCCCCGGTGAAGAATGACCCATTGGTTAAAGTACTGGGCAAACTGTGTAACCAAAGTTGTTGATAAACATGTATCTCAACCCTAGTTCAACAGCAGCAGTGATCTCAATCTGGTCATAAGCCATTGGTTTTCTGCATTATTCAGGCACCTTTCACAAGGCCAGTTGACCAAGGAGTAACTTTTTACTCTACACAATTACAAGTGAATTTATATGCCATCAATGGGTATTGTGGGTGAATGGCTTAGTATTGATTTAAAGTATCTAAAATTGCTTTAATCTGTGTAAAAGAGGGTATCACTTAACTCCTGATGCTGCAAGTCATTTGGAAAAGGCACGTCTGGTGCTAGGACAAACTGTGTGTTTAAGGAATGTGTTCTGTTACTATCAGCCCTGAGCAAATTATAAGCAAATGTAAATTACAAATAGGTGCAGCAAGGTATATATTAAGAAATATATATATATATGTGTATTAGAATGCAACGGGAACAAGTGACTCACAGCTGTAGGTGTTGCCTTATATGAGGAAAGTCAGTCAGGACAGAAAAACAAGTATTTTTCTAAGTTTTCTTGTCATATTATGATGGCCTGAAAAGACAGTTTCTCAAATAAATAATGTCTACCATCCGTCATATTACTAACTGTTTTACCAGTGCTTCCAGAGATCACCCCACATCAGATTGGTTTTTGTTGTTAATGTTATGTGAAGCCAACCTGAGATTATCATGTGGAAGGAAAGACTGTTGAATGCCTGTGGTAAAAGTTTTATACGTTACGGCATTTAATATCCCTATTATCAGACAAGCAGTACGGAATCATGTAGTTTATCTGCTACCTCTTTTTTATTGCTAATTGAAGCTATTTTTCCTATCTAAATTGCAAATATTGTGATTTTTGTTTTTCTTTTAGTGAACAGTGTATAGAAGCATATGAACTGCTGTTGGCATTGGCAGAAAGTGAGCAGAGTCTTATTCTTGGGCAATTCAGAGCTGCAGGTGTTGGTTCTGTTGGTAAGATGTCAGTGAATCCCTTTATTTATTCTGCATGTCAATTAGTATTCATAAGAGTTAGTTGTAAGAGTGAATCATCTCATGACCCACCACTTAAGAATTCCCTCTGGTCTGTTTTGTTTTCAGATGAGTAAGTAGTCATTTTTGCACACACAAAAAGTAGAGAGGGAGAGACTGGAAATAACCCATAAAAATTACCAGCAATTTCAATTATCTTGCGTTTGCCATTACAGGGGGTGCCTGTTCTGGCTATGGTGAGGCTGCTACAGGCATTTACCTGTGCAAACTGAAATGATTAAACAATAATCATGAGCGAAACAAGGCTCAGGACTGTACAACTGCGGTATCTTCAAGTACAAATTGTATTTGTTCTGGCAATATTTACCCCCCAAAAATAAGTGCAATCTATTAGATGCTGGGATTAAAACTCAAGTAATTCAGGAAATGAGGGGTGCATTTTCCCTTTGCTCTGAAATTTTAAAACTTACTACATGATACTTTACTATCCTGTCTGGAATATCCGTCTTCATGTTTTTTGTGGGTAGTCAATTCTGTGACCAAGTGCAACAGTGTTCTCTTAAGTAGAAGATTAAGCCACTTCTGTAGATACATTTCTGAAGCATGTGGAACTTCGAATTTCCACTGGCTACTTCTGTAGATACATTTCTGAAGCGTGTGGAACTTCGAATTTCCACTGGCTACATTTTACTGATAGAATGACATGTTTACACAATGAACATTAATCCATTTTTTATAGTGATGGCAGTAATAATCATGGATTAGGAAGTGGGGAAGCCTTTGGAGAGGAAAGCACAGCTTTTCATGATGTGTTGTAACAGCCTACTTGAGAATGTAATTCATGGCATTAACTTATCAGAAATCACTGAAGGTAACCTGAAAACTTTCAGAGACCAAATGACCATCTGGCATCAGAGCCACGGGGATGGTGCGCTCGGCCTCTTGAATCAAGAGGCTGGAGGCATTCAGCGCACAGTCCATGAGCTGTTACCCTGCAGCTCATTCTGCATCTCTTCCAGTGCCAGTAGCAAGTCTTTGTCAGTGGGTTTGTCCATGCATAGTAGGCCATAGAGTGAACATTGGAGTGGATGCTTGCGTTTTCCATGCGCTGTTCTTCTGCTCGTTCCTTTCCAAGATGTGTTGTCAAGCTTTTGCTGGTGGAAGAGATTGGTGGTTAGCAGAAATTAATGTTTCTTTGGATTTTTTCCTTACACAGGTGACAGAAAGAAATTTTAGAAAGGAGAATTAAATTGGGTTATGAGGACTTTCTCTCATAAAATGCATGTAGGATAATGTAATTTAATTCTGTATAAGTATCTGTCAACAGCTCTTAATTACAGTAGTACATTTACAGCCCTGTGGTAGGAATGATGCCAACTTCCTGTTACATAACTTTGGGGGATGTTGATGTTAGGTTTTTACTTCACAGTGAATTTTGTTTAGAACAAATAAGTAAAATAGAACATTTTTGGTTTGAAGACCAGTTAAGTTTTGCACCAACATCTGTGAAAAGAAAATGCCTAAGAATTGCTTCTGCATCACTTGGACCTGAGCACAGCCAGTTGCTCTTAGCAGAATATTCTCACCTTCTTTCTTCTGCATTAATGGCAGAAGTAGTTAATGCATGTGGTTTGCTTAGCAAGTGCAAAGTACAGGTAATTAGTATTTTATTTTAATAAGGATTACATGAAACTCTGGCAAGAAAAAACAAACTGTGCTCTGACACCTCTGTGTTGTATTTAGAGAACTGTGAATATATTGTAGCTTTATTCTGCCTTTCGATGTAGTTATGTCTTACTGTACTGACCTTACTCCAGTTGCAGTGAGAATTACGGAATGGTAACTGTTCTATGCCTTACCTCTGCTAAAGGAATGGCTCAGTAGTTGCATAATCTCTGCAGAACCTCTGCAAGTTACAGTGCATTAATTAATTAATCAGTGCTGAGTTTCTTTTTAGTATACAGTAATCCCTGAAAGTTAAACTGCTGCTTCTGAGCAGCAAAGCTGTCCTCACAAGTGGAAAGGTAACTAGTAAGAAGGTGTACTGGCAAACAATTAGGACTGAGGTGATAGTGTTCACGAGCAAAGGCACTGCGAGCAATCACACTGTGATAAAACAGCACTTGGACATCCATCAAAGTAAGAAGTGTTAATTTAAGTTGGTGCTTTCCCAGTGTGTTATTGTCTTGAGCATCTTGTACTAATCCTAACCCACAGTGCCTGTCTTTACAAATAGAGAAGCTACTCATATCACCCTCCTCAAAGCTCTGAAATAGATTGTTTGCTTGCAAACTAGGGGACCAAACAGGTGATGAAAACATTACCCAGATGCTGAAGAGAGCTCATGACTGCAGGAAGACAGCTGAGAATGCAGCGAAAGCCTTGCTGATGAAACTAGATGGGAGCTGCGGGGGAGCCTATGCCATCACTGGCTGCAGCGTGCAGCCCTGGGAAAGCCTGTCGTCGAACAGCCATACGAGGTAACTGCAACTTATTTGTTTTCCTAATCCCTCAGCGTTTGGTTTTGGATTAAAGATTATGTTGTGTTCTGTCTGCTGAAATTGCCTTTCTTAGCTCAGTCTGCTGAGTGCTCTTAACTGCTTTTTCTAAGTCACCATGCCTCAGTGGTCTAATGGTCTTTAGACTTTGAGCAACTCCAGCCAAAAAGCATCTTGTATAGATTTGCTGCAAGTGGGTAATTCTGAACTTTGATCTTCTTCATAAAGGGCAAAACTATTACATTTGTTTTACCCCAGTGACTCTCTTGCTGTCTCACTGAAATTTTAGGAGCTTGTACTTCTCATTCCCATCTATTATATAAGGGCAGCACAGAGCTACAGAGAACCAGAGACTGTAAGTTTGTTACTATTGTTTTTTTGAGTATTAAAGGATTACTTTCTAAATAGATCCAGCCATTTCATTTTGAATCATTTTCTCTCCATTCTCCATTCCTTTTGTGACACTGGAATATCTTCCTTTCCATGCTTTTCTTTTTGCAAGTGGAATGGCAAATACAAGTCATGAAGGACAGAGTGGATTCTTCCAGAAAAGCATATTGCAGTTTTTCTGAACCTTTATAGAATTTTGAAACTTGAATCAGCTGTTACTGTGGAAGTGCTCAGTTCAAATACATCTGCCAACAGCTTCATTTTGGGTCTTTGTCTGCCTGCAGTGTAATTGTACTCCGTGCAATGAATATGCGTGGATACAAAGTTGGCAGGCATCCTGGATAAATACAGATGAACATTTTTTCTGTGTAAAATTTATTTTGATTTCTCAGACTCACTCTAAAACTTTAATTCTGTCTTTGAGCCTGTTCCTTATTCAAATGCTGTCTTTTTTTGACACTTTTAGAAGTTTACTTTAATATTTTATCATTTCCTCATATTGCCACCGTCTCCCCCAAATGATCTTATGTCCTGTCTTGTTGGCTAGCATGGAATAGGTGAAAATCGGGAAAAGATTCAATGGAATTCAGTGAAATGAGGTTAAATGTGAGATTTTTTTTTTTTCAAAGGAGTTTTAATGCTGCACTGTCATTCCAAGAAAGTAAAATTTTTGTTCAGAAATGAGAATATGACACAGTCTTGACTAGTAACACAGTCATGGTACCAAAATGGCCTAGGAAAAGGTGATAAAAAACTGTTTTGAATACTTGACTTGCCTTTTATCACTTGCCCACTTAGGCCATATGCGCACATAAACATGCTGTAATGGCTGTGCCTGATAGCACCTCTCACTAGGCTGCACTTATTTATCCTTGTTCGGTTTGAAAGTGTCACCTTCAGTCGTTCATAACAACTTGGTGTTTGTCTATCTTATGAACTGTCTGCTACACAGTCAATGCATTGTTTTAAAGAAAAAGGTTGTTGCCAGGATCAAGTTGGAAAATACTTGAATTTTTGATATGAAGTATTTGGTAGGATACAGTCTGAAGAATCCTTGAGTTGTTGATCCTCGTTTTCATTTTGTTAAGGGTAAGATAAGGGAAGTCTGAGTGTTAGGAGAGGAATATTGTCCCTCATATTGCTGCTTCTGGTGCTTGTCTAGTAATATGTGTAGGTGTGCATGTAATACTAAAAGTGGATGCAACTTCAGGTTGATTTCAGATTTCTTCAGTATAACTGATGAATAACTATGATATGAAAAAAATATAGAAGAAAATGTTTGTGTATGGAAGACAAATCTATTAGCTCTAGCCATTTTCATTGCAGGCTGAACTTATATGGCATGGAGTAAAATGTTGTACAGCTACCGGAATACAGTAACCACTGTTGTCTGCTTTGATATTTGTGGAACCTGAGAAAGAAAACTTACTCTTATTTATCTCACAAGCAGGTCAGGAGCTTGTCATGTGGACATCCTGATCTGATCATACCTTATGCACCCCATGCAATGTGATTTTTCTTTGTCTAACTCCACATGCCAGGAAAAATACTTCTGCAACTTTAGCTTCTCCCTATAATACAAACCTTCTTTTCTTTCCTTCTGTTGTGGTCAAATGATAAATGGCAGAGGTGTTCTTCCCTATCCCAGAAGAGAAGCTTGCTCTTTTAAGCTCACAGACACATGATACTGTTCTGTCAGTCCATATGTGGAAAACTGTGTTGATTCAAAAGATGCACACTTTTCTTTATGATCAGTAAGCATTCTACCTCAGGTGTAGAATATAGAAGATTTTCCCTTTACCTCCTCTCCCTGTAATTTTGATCTTTGTTTGGTTGTTTTCTGTCTCCAGAAGGCATGAGCCATGATTTTTGATGTTACCCTGCCTACATTGCCAGCTCAGTCCATTCCAACATGCTCCCTTGTCTGTTGGCTCCCTGTTGCTCTCAACAGACCTCCCGCTGCCACATGTCTCCTGCCCTCTGCGATTCTTTGATGTTGGTGGTTTCCATTTCCTTTTCTCTGCACTAGCAATACAAGCAGAGATAGGGAGGCCATCTCTGGATTTCTAGCTGTGCCTGCAGGCGTCATGTTTTTCCTTTGTCTTAAAGAAGCTGA
Source organism: Crypturellus soui (assembly GCA_032275445.1). Classification (NCBI taxonomy): domain Eukaryota; kingdom Metazoa; phylum Chordata; class Aves; order Tinamiformes; family Tinamidae; genus Crypturellus; species Crypturellus soui. Next base: position 1,020,544 of record JAUBNY010000635.1, on the reverse strand, counting down.
CAGTCTATAAAATGGGGGAAAGAAGAGTGCTATGTGAGCCTCCATTAGGAGACCACTGTACTTAAAACATTCTTGTGTTATGTGTTTCAAACATGCTCTGGATCTGTGAGACTGACCTTTTATTTTTACTTTTTTTTTAATTTTTTATTTTTATCGGTGAGACTGATCTGTTTTAGTGTGGGGTCTTTTGATTGTGGATACGTATAGGAGTGAGGAAATGAAAACTCTCCTTCACTGAGACTTGTGAGAGATGAATAATTCTTCCTGCTGTTCAAAGCCCTGTAGAAGAGGGGATTATAATGGGATTGTTGACCCATCTTTAGCTTTGGCATTTCAAATGAGATTCTGAATGTCAAATCACTGAACAAATTACTCAAAACAAATGCTCAGAGGGCCACTGGTGACAAGGGGTTAAAGATTGTAAAAGGGAGCAACAGAAATGAAATGAAAGAGCATCGCAGAGAGAATCACTACTGAAGAGAATAAAAATAATAGCAAGCATCTCAACTCATTTGGCTGGCAGCAGCACTACAATAATGTTGCCAATTCATTTTTGAAAATAAAAATAACTCTGTGGTATACTTGGAAGTCATAATTATTTTAATGGACAGAAGCAAACCATGTAATATATATTGCCAACAAGATTTAACTGATTACATCTTGAAAAAGAAGGAAACAAAAGGTCTGCAATTCTAATTCTGACTGAAAATGGTGTTTTGTATTCACTGCAGAGCTAGTAACCCCAGCCTTATATCTGCTTTCATGGAAGAAAAGCCTGGCCTCTTATGTGCACAGGGAATCCTTTTCCGCATTGCTGAGTACCACTTAATGAAATATCTAAGCTGAATCGAACATAGGGCTAAATATTCCAGTTGGAATCACCTCAGATTATGGATAAGTAGATGATCTTGGCTGAAGTGTGGGAATAACTTGTTTAGAAATATTCCAACAGATACGTTAATATTCTGCATAATCTTAATGTTATTCTTAATCTTAACTTCCTTGTGAGTGCAATTTATTCTTAGAAGGAAGAAGTGTGGTTTCACCAAAGTGTTTCTTATCTTAGCTAAAAATACTGCTCTTTCTGTTTTAGCTGGTTGAAGAATTTTTCAGTTTCTCTTATCTTTTGACATTGTGCTGTTTTAGATACTGAGCCGTAACCCTCACCTGGAAGACTGGCATACACAGTGTCAACCTCACCCTTGACACTGCATACACACTCACGCTTGACACTGTGTATGCAGTGTCAAGGGTGAGGTTGTACGCAGACACTCAGACAAGTGGTGTGGATTCAGTAGACACCATTATTTCAGTTCTGTCGGCTTCTCCTGCCCCCATGTTGAATTGTGGCTTTATTTCTTGGCTTGATTTCTTTTTTTAAGTTTAATCAAAGACTGTGTAGAGTCATAAGGATAAAATTTTGCAGGATATAAAAGATGATACACTCAAAGACACTTTCAGAAGTCTTGTTAATATCCATACACTATGTTATATATGTAGTATATATTCACATACAAATATGAATATTTATGTGGGTGTGCATGTATTTTATATAAATAACACACACTCACATGCACACAGACTTTGTCTTGATGTCCATTAGAAGGGAGAGCAACCTGAAGCTGCTACCCATGTGCTTGCCAGGCAGGATTAGGGTTTGGGGGTGGCCACGGGGGCTCCGTGCTGTGGGCACTCTGTGGCTTCACTAGCAGCCTGTGTCTCAGAGACATTCAAAGGGAGATCCCTGCCCTGCTTGCTGCTCCCCAAGCTGCCGATGCTTCCCTCCTTGGGGGCTTGCTGCAAAGTGCACAAGTAGCGAAAACGAGCTCGTTCCTTCTCACTGTGCTCACTGAGACCACTTCTCCATTAAACTCCCTTCACCTTATTTAAGAAAAAAAAAAAGAGAGGAAAAAGATTGTGTTGGCAGTTCGGCAGAGGAGCCAGCTCAGCTGCAGACAAGCAGGCAGGCAGCCAGGACTGAAGTAGAAGCAGCCTCAGTATCACTGGCAACGGCCCAGACTGCCTTCCTCAGCTTGCACTGCTCTGCACAAAAGGCTACGTGTGTAACTGGAGATCTTCAAGGGCCAGATCTGTGGGTATCCAGTGAGTGCAAGGTTCAACAATACAACTATATACAACAACAATAGACTTCCAGCATTTGTGCTCAGGCTTAATTCCCAAGGGCAGGGCCAGATTTTCTTTTCCTTTTAGGCAGAAACTAAGATGAGCTGCTTTTGTCCCCAAATCTGAAACCTTTATAGACTTTAAGGGCTACTCTTTCTTCAATAAAAACTGTTTCATAGTTAATCCAAAAAAACTTTGTAATTATAGTGCTTGGGTGCTCGGGAAAATCACAGTGCCACTCAGTATAGAATTAAATATCTCTTGTATTGTCTGTCTGCATTTTTTTTCTTACTAGTATCTGCTTCAGAAGTGTGCCATTAGAGTCAGTAAAACCATATTTATGAAGTATTTTGAGAACTAAGTATGAACAAAAATTTCAACATTTCAATCTAGAAGAATTTCTATACAGTATAGATGAAAGGTGTTTTTACCTTGACTGCAGATGGAAATGGATGAAAGTGAAAGCAGAGACTGGTTTGCATTTCAGGGAAACATGGCACCTATTATCCCTAAGAGAAGGAAGGAATAATAAAAAATTAGCAGAAAACTGTAGTAAAGACCTGTAACGTGGTATTTCACAACAGGGAAAGATTCAAGATTCTGAGAAATCTTTGGAAGTCTGCCAGTTCTCCCTCTCTTCCAAGGTTGTTCTTGGAATTTGTGGTAATTATCTGAGGCACTTTAAAATCAACAGTTTTAGCTGAAGGATAGCTAGAGAAAACAGAAAAATACAAACTTTTTTCTTTTCTCGCATGTATAATATGTTTCAGGACATCATTCTGACTCACAGCATGTAGAGGGTGGGGCTCTCTCTTTTTCCAAAAATGTTGAACAACAGTGCAATTTGATACAGAAAGTGATTTATTCCCCTGCTGATAACTGAGATCATCTAGCATTCCAGACAAGCACAGTTAATGGATGACTTATCCCTCACCCAGCAGCTGATTACAGGTCCTCAGGAGACAGCAGGCAGCTTTGAGTGAGGTTATAGAAACAACAGGACATTTTATTTTCCTTTTAGTGTTATTGTAGCTATATTCAGCCTTGGAATGCTTAGGGCTGCGTCCATCCCAGCCCCCTACACCACTGGTATGTGCAGAGGTGGGGATGGATACAGCACTGAGGCACCCTTATTCCTAGCAAGACATGAGTTTTCTCTTTGTAGAAAGAGAAAACTTGGTAAACTTCTGTGGGGCAGGCTAGTGGGCAGCCACTCATCTGAAGTCATGCCCTTAGAAAAGGATTGCTCCATCAGGTCTGAAGATTTTTTATTAAAAATACTCTTAAATGATGGCCTTGTTTTAAACCCCCACGGGCCTGAGTGTTCTGTGAAATTAGCCTTATCACAAATTGAAATATGTTGTCATCTGACATCTGCCAATGTTTTTTTTTCCTCAGGTTGATTCCAGTGGGTGTCTATTAAAAAATTCTCTGGGTTATTGGTACTACTATCATCAGATATAATTAAGGGAAAAGATTCTCTTTCTTAGCAAATGGTTCTTACCAGAAAAGATAAAGACTCAGCAGTAAAGCAACACGCAGAGGCATTCCCTATAGAGTATTGCTGAGAAATCTTACGTAGCATTTTTTTTTAATTAAAAAAAAAGAAAGATATTTCAGAAGTCATCATTCCAGAAAGCTAACTCAATTACATGTTGCTAAATATCAGGCTTTTCAGAGAAGTAGACACTGACTTGATTTACTCACACAGCTTGGAGAATTAAATTTTTTTCCACATTTGTCATGCTTCCCTGCATTTTTTGGACATTGCAACATCCAGTCCATACTACCTGTGTCCTTTCTCTGAACTTTTAATTTTGCATTAATGATAACAAATCCCATGTATTGGGAGAGTATTTCATATGCAGATTTAGATCTTATTCCCAGTGTCTTTTAATGCTGTTCTTTATCTTTCCAGTACTACCAGCTCAACTGCAAGCAGCTGTGATACAGAGTTCACAAAGGAAGATGAGCAGCGGTTGAAGGATTATATACAGCAGTTGAAGAATGACAGGGCAGCAGTGAAGCTTACAGTGCTCGAGCTGGAAAGCATCCACATTGATCCCCTCAGTTACGATGTTAAACCTCGTGGAGACAGCCAGAGGCTAGACCTGGAAAACGCAGTCTTGATGCAGGAACTTATGGCGATGAAGGTATTTTATTTATTTCTAACAGGCCACTGCGCTGCTGACAAACCATCTGCACTATAAAACTTGCTAAGACGGTCACACTTACAGGACGCTTTGATGCCTGGGTGGTAAAGGGTTACACTGTTGAAGCAAATAAGCATGTCTGAAGATTGCTTTCCAGTAGTCAGAAAGTGACAGAAGGCAAAGCATTAGCAGTGACGAGATCTGTGTGTTTCGAATTAGGCAAAGACTTCATCCATGGCTCTAAACTTGGAACATTCCCTTGACAAACCAGATGCTCTCTGTAGGAGATATGGCAGCTGAGTTGCTTGAGGGTGACCAAAGTATGATACAGTACTTCCCATGAGACAGTTGGTTACTTTGCTTGCAAGATTGCAAATGCTCCTCCAGTACTTGTGAACTGAAGCAAAACAAATTCACCTTCTTTTAATACTGCCCTAGGAGAAAGAATGGTCTGTCAAAAGCCATCATCCTTAAGGCTGTCAAGCAGTTACTAGTCTAGAGCTGTTCTTGATGCTTTGCTTCGATGTGTAGCTGAGTTTAAAGCAGAAGCAAAGTATATACGGTGATGAGTTGCAATAGCAAATGTTTTAGGAGAATACTTCTAAATACTGGGCTACCTGAGGCCTAGTTTATATGTCCAGTTGTAAAGTTGAGAGTGGGACAGACTGACTTTTACCATGCAAGTATAGACCTTATATCATTTTAAACCTGGCTTCTGTATTGGCTTCGCAAATTTAGAAGGGTGAACTAAAACATATGAACATATTAAAGACAGACATTCTGTCTCCATTCAGAAATTGCCTGGTTTTAGTTCAATTTGAGTAGGCTTTACTCTTCTTTGTTAGCAAGTGAACTAGTGAACTACAGTGAACTAGTAGCAGATATGTTAGATGATGGGATCATGTGGGACAAAATTCTGATAATTTTGAAAACTTCTAAATCTGTAGATTTTTGTTTAAATTGGATAGTGTTGGCTAGTTAGTAGTTCAGTACTGATAACTGTATTCTTACTGCTGCTGTCTTTCCATCTGATAAGAAGCATAATTGTGCATTATATTTAGTATTTACAGTCCAGAGAAAAGATACTCCGTGAATACTCAATAGTCTTATACTGGGTATTTCAAAGACTCCTGCAGATTATTAGACATGTAGTTCCAACATCATACTTCTCCTTCTCTCTCTTCATCTCCAGATCTTTGCAGAAATGTCTTGTACACCGTACTCACCTCTGACTTTAAACTGATCGTTAGGGGCAAGCTGCAGAGCTATCCACGTGATTAGTGCCGGTGCGATCCTTATCTTGGTAGGGACACAGATAGTTGCATATCATTCCTGGCATAATGGTGATCCTTCTAGTCACTAAATGACCAACTACTTTTTGACATGTGTTTTCCACTCATAACTAGACCTAGCACACAGGATTTTCACTACAGGAATTGTCCCCAGAAGACACCCATGTTGATGGGTTGTGTGCAGTGCAACTTGGAATAGGTAGGTGTTTTATGTATGTGGCTGGAGTCGATGTCACTCCTTTCTGGCCCATTAAAAAATGACAGCAGTGTCCTTTGGTTGTCGTTTGTTGTATTTTGTGGGAATTCACAGATTCTGCATTTCCAAGGGGGAAATGGTGAAAAGTCTCATGCTTTTTGAAGCCTGGAAAGCATTTGGTGGTACCTCCTCTCCTGCTATAGGAATGGAAGACTTCTGCCTTTCCTCTCTGTATGTAGCGATACAAAGGGCAGATAGGCAGAGCTGTCCTCTGCATGCTGCAGAACCAAGAAAAAACATCCATGATTTTTGCTCAGATCTGCTTTGCAAGCAGCTCATATGTTTGCAAGCTATAGCAGAGCTGACTTTCACCTTTGAGTTTATTAGTCATGTCTATTACTTGGAGCGTGCACCTCATATAAAATAGCATATATATCTGCTACATTCCAAGATGATTAGAGAATTTCAGTTTCCTCATGGCATCTATGCTGTGGAGGATTTTGTCATGTAGCATCTCTTTAATGCTCCCTCCTCTCCATTCTTGGCAAGGTTTGGTTTGATTGGGCTGTTCAAGGATCTCCTACATTTTGGGATCTTACAATCTGCGGCCATGTTCTTGAAATGTTTATCAGTGTTGGAATCTTTGTTATGTCTTTCAGCAACCTTTCATTTAGGATTCACAGTAAAATATAATCACCATATGAGTTATTGCTTCTTGCATCTCTGTGTTGTACTGTTATATCATTCTTTCTTTATTATTGATGAACCTGGTCCATAATATAAAGAGCTTAAAGATAGTGTCAAGAAGCCTCATAACTTTTCTGTTCCAATTTCAATTTTGCTATGCTTATTCTCTTAGTGATCCAGTATATAAAAACTAGCAGGTCATCCAGTACTTCTGTAAAATCCAGTTCTGTGCTTCAAGCAAAAATTAACTGTGTTTCCAAATACATTCTGCTGTTTATCATCAGTCAGCAGGTCTTGCTTTGAGGTCAGTTTGTTGTCATGCCCCAGTTAGCAAGGAAATTACTTCTGATGGGTGTAAACAATGCTTAGTTTGCAGCCTTTTCCTGCATTTCAGAGGACTTGGGATCTAGATAAGAAGATTTCTTATCTCAGCTTTCTTTTTTTTTTTTTCTCTTGTGTATACAGGTGGTAATAGCATTGCTTGTAATGTGCTTTGAGGCTACAGTCTTATTGCTGAAAATGTTAAGAATCCTTTGTTAAAGCATTCTGTTTTAAACATAAAATACAGCTACCCAGAACTTCACCTGTCCTTTATCTGCTCTGATATTTGTTTTGCTTCTGAAAGATGATCTTTTTTACCTGTGTGTTGTGATCTTCTCGAAGCCCCTTTAAATGACTCTCTTGAACTTCTTACCATGTAAGAGACCTTGCTGTTGTATTTTTCTGACATAAGTGCATCCAATATAAATTTTAATGTTGAGGACACTCAAAATTACATGAAAGAAAGGAGCATTTCTGATTACATTGCATCTGGAGTGATGAAGCTTTTGCCCACATTTGGAATTGGAATACGACTACGTATACAAATTCTTCACTATTCGATTGACTTGTCTTGAAATGACCATTAGAATTGGCACCTGAAGCTGGTGAAGTTGCAGTGAACCAGAGGAGTGACCACTGGGCATCTCCTCCTGCAGCACTTCATTGTGCAAGTGCCCCTTGTGCTTCAGGCTCATGCCCTAAAGAAGCATGGATGCTGAACTGGACAGAACTTTGCCAGCATCCTATAATTGAAAGAAAGAAAAGGGATGGCAGATACACATATAAATCTGATATTGCCATTGAAATGAAATTTGGATGTCTTAGAAAACATATTTTCATTGAAAAGTTGCTGCATGTATAAAGACTAATTAACTTCATGAGTAAGCATTTTGCCCCATCGAACTGGTCACTACTGGTTGCTGCTGTGCCTCCTAAGTGGCAATAGCAACATCCTCAACCATAAGTGTGAATTTTAACTTCAACCTTTCCCTTTCTTTCTGCTCCTTTCTTGAGGATCTCTTAACGACACAGTTTTGCCCCTGCTTTATCTTTGCTTCTGGTCTTTAAAGTTCCCATTACCCTCACATAAAAAAGCAAAGGGATGGGGTGAGGATGCTTTGGAGTCCATGGTATCCAGCTTAGGACAAGATGCAAATTTGTAAATTTATAGGGACTTTATGGAGATTTAAGCCTACTGTTTTCAGTTTATCCATTTACCTGTCTGTCTGACTATCTGTCTGTCTATATTTAAAAAAGAGTTGATTCATTGTCGATCCTTGAACTGATTTTGAGACATAATATGTGGTATAGATAAGCATCCAGTCTTTAAGAAAAATGATTGGATGGCCAAAAAAAAAAGGCAATTCTTTGTTCTTGTTGTTTGAGCTCCCTTTTTTCCCCTGTTTTTAGACTGAATTTGAGTAGCTTCAACTTACCACCTTCAAAGATCTTGTCACGCCCCTTGCATATAGGCAGAGTGTATCCCCCTGTCAGGAAAATCTTTTCCTCACGTAAGTGCCAAAGGACTGTTCAAATTACGCCTTATCCTGTCACTAAGTAGATTAGTGGCTTTATAAAGAGAGAGTTAAGAAGCTCTGCATATACTTTAAGCATACTAGACAATCTGGTTCAACTCCTATGATTTAACTTTACTCATCATTAATTAACAAAGTTATTTACATTTTTCCTGTTGACAAAGGAAATTGATGGTGAGTTTGCCTTATAACTGAATTTCTCTAGAGTATAGTGAATGTACTTCAATCTTCAGTTCGTTTATAGGTAGATGAATAAAGGAATTAATTCAAAGATCATATTAACTTTTCCAAGACTGGAGGTTTGTTCTGCAATATGTATTTTTTATTTTTGCAAGGTTGGGATTGCTGAATAAGTCAATGATTACTCATGATTGCTCTAACTATGCTACATCTGTACACGTAATCTGAAGAGTGAATTTTAGGTAAGACCATGGATTCTCTTCTACAGAGAGAGATAGTCTAAACACATGCCAGAACAAGGAATTTTGTTTATATGGATTATGTCATATTAGTAAATAATAGATATCATACAAACAGAATTTTATTGGAAGGGTAAGGTGAGGCACTTCTGAGATTTTTGTTACCTAGAATGTGTTTTCTAGAGAAAGAAAAAAAAAAGTAATTTGTTTACAGACTGGCCACATAACAAGGAAGCTTTTTCTGTCAGAGATGTTTACAGAGTGAACAAGTCTAGAACTGAACTGTAATACAAAAAACAGTTGTGTGAACTCAGTGCTATAGCCCATGAAGTGAACTTGTGTCTGACAAGCTCAAAAATGAGAACATACTTCTGGGGTTTTGGTTTAGAGGTTGGTTTGCTTGTTTGCTGATCAGTTTTTAATGTGCAGTATAGATTAAGTTAAGGACTGTTTCTCAAAGTATTTTGTGGATTTTTGTAGCTCTTCTTTTCATAGATTCAGAAAATAGCTAGACATTTCATGGAAGAAACTTTTCACAAAAGTCACTGAACGCAAAGACCCCTCTGGTTCAGGAAGCTTGTCAGCTGTGACTCGCAGGAGGCCAGGAGCATGCACTGGAAGGCCGACCACTGCCCTTGCCTTGTCCTCAACCTCTTCCCAGGCAACACTGTGAGCCGCTGTCGGAAAGCAGATGTTGAAGCAGAGAAATGACCCTTTTTACCTGCCATTAGGTTGCAGTGAGTGACAGCCCTGTTCGTAACTCCAGGAGTGGCAGGACACAAGAACCAGCTCTCAATTAACTTTTCTTTTTTTCATTAAGGGCCAATTTTCATCTTCTGTGGATCATATTTAGGGAAGAAAGTAAGCTAGTACAAATTCAATAGACCTGCAGTTGCATATAGTTACAGTTGAGACCAATCCTGAGGAGGGAGATTGAGGTGGGACATCTGATAAAGCTGCACCCAGTTGCCCTTTTTTGACTAATTCATTCTGCCTCACGGTCTGGTAGAATGAGGCAGGAATATATGGTCTGTGTGTGCTCTACTAGTCCTTCAAATTTCTTTCCAGCATAATGAGAAAAACAAACATTGACTCTTATTTATCAATTGCCTGCCTCCATTACACTTAACAGAGCTATTTTACAGTAGATTAGACTCTCCTCTACATGGGGCAGCAGCGTCCGAAGGGCAAGGTGGAACCACAACTTCAGCAGCTGTGACAACCTTCTCAGATCTCTGATACTCTCGTTATGGCATATCAGCTGGTCTGGTGCCTCTAGGTTTACTTCTAAGAGATTGATTAAGGGATGTCACAGTTCCTCATTTCATCTCAAGGTACAGTAACTCTTTGAAGATCAGCTTTGCAGTACTTTCCAGTTACATTTGCTTACAGACATGCTGTATGGTCATATTTAACCAAAAAAAAAAAGAAAAAAAGGCATTCCAGATGCTGACAGTATTCTTTGTCAAAAAAAAAAAAAAAAAACTCTTAAGTAATAGGGATGGATGAATCCCTTGTTTGGCTGTGTCTTCCTTTGGGTATGTAGTCCTATGAAGCAGCATGATTATGTTTCTTCCACAGGAGGAGATGGCAGAGCTGAAGGCTCAGCTGTATCTGCTAGAGAAAGAGAAGAAGGCTTTGGAATTGAAACTGAGCACCCGAGAAGCCCAGGAACAGGCCTATCTTGTCCACATCGAGCACTTGAAGTCTGAAGTGGAAGAGCAGAAAGAGCAAAGAATGAGGTCTCTCAGTTCTACGAGCAGTGGCAGCAAAGACAAATTGGGCAAGGTCAGGAATTAAAGTCCAAACTCCAAAACCGATGTAAAAACAGTTTATTGTGACCTATCCTCCCTGCTACATTTAGCATGTTAATCCATCTGCAGCTCTTCTACATGTGCATGTATAGTTCCTCCAGTTGTTAGATGGTTCTTTCCCTCCTGTGATTTATAAGCACTTTGCAGAATTACTGCTAAAGCTAGACTAAAATCAGGTGGTTGTTGTTAGAAATACAATAAAGCCATTCACGACTAACAAGCTGCAGTGGTTGAGCGTGTTGTGTCTTGCTTGTTGCCAGCCCTTGGACGCAGTTGTTGAGAAGATATAAGCAAAACACCCCTTCTCCTTCCCCAAGACTTCAAACCCAAAATATGATAAAGTGGAGGTCATTTTTCTCTGACAGCTTGAGCATTTTAAATATAACCACTTTTTGCAAATGGTCTGTAGTGATTTGCGAATTATGATATTTTTGTCCTTTAATATAAAACAAACATTTTATTGCATGCAAACATTCATAATTTGCATGAAGAAACAGTGATGTCTAGAACTTGAATCCTGTTCTTTTAGTTCTGTGTCCCCATAAATTCTCACTGGTTTGTTTAAAAGTGAAAACAGAATTGCTCTAAGACTGCTGTAAGACTTTCTTTCTTAAGTGTTTTTGGCAAAGCATCATCTGATCTCTTTTTCTTGATCTGTGCTGCTTTGCTTCAAGTGCAGTGTCAAAAGTATGTAAGGCAGCAGGAATTATCCATGCTATAATCATTCTGCAGATGAGTGTTCTGTGGCAGTTTGGAAAAGATATGGCAGGATCTGCAGAGTGTTCATCTGGTGTCGTCCTTTCTTGCTTTACTGATACACTGCCATGTTTGTGACATGTTGCACCTCCATTTTTAAAGCAGATGAGAATGTAGAGGTTTTCAGAGTTCTTCTGTTAAGATATGACGTATATTCAAATTAGATAATCTTGCCTCTTTTCTCAGGAATGCAGTGATGGCACCACAACACCGTTAACTTTAGCTGAGCTGCGGCCGTACAGCGAGAGCGAGCTGGCTGCAGAGCTGACCGGCGCGCTGAGACGGTAGGCACTTCCCCTTGCTGGGGCATGGCTTGTTCTCTAGGTCTCGGGAGAGGCTCAGGTCTGAGCCTCGACTTGAACTGGGAATGATTTTATGAATTATCACAGATTTTTATTTCGAGAAGAAAAAGGATCGAAATTTATTTGCCTAACCCTCCCTCCTTTTTGTTATTGTTGCTCAGTAGTTAAAGTCCCTCCACAGTGCTCTCATCTGCAGTGTCATAAAGCATTTTTCAAATCCAAATGAACTTTTCCCATTTGAAATACTGGGAATTACTATTCCAAAAATAGGCAAGGGGAATATGATAACAAAACAAGCAATATGACTTGCTTGAGGCCTGTAGCAAGCCTAATGCAGAGATGGGATCTGAACTCTGGTCTTTGGTTAAGATTGGTTGTAGGTTAAGGCTTGGGTGGGAGGTACAGGAGTGGGAATTGCTGTGATTTTGGTGATTTAGAGACTGCATTCACCTCCCTGCATATGTAAGCAGAGCCATCATTTGATTACAGAAGAGCACTGTTGTGTGAAATACTGTGAAATATTAGCTTTCTGACAAGAGAAAAAAAAATGATTTCTTGACAAGCTGCTTTTATCAACATCCAGGTTTTCAACCAGAGCTTTCCGTACAGTTATACATTAACTAGGTGTTTGTGCAGCAGTTTTCACTGCACCAGATACGTGCCAGCATTCATGACAAAGACACCGTTTCAGTAGCCTTTTCAATGTGTATTCCACTTCACAAGACATGACCATTTAAAGTCTAACCTAGTTATTGTATTTTGAACCCGCCTAAAATTCTGCTAAAGATTCTGGTTGGAAAGAGAGGACATTCCACCACTCCAGGGTGGAATGTCTCTCGAGCAGCTGATGCATTTCCTTCCTGAAGCAGTTTTTTTTTTCCTAGGAGCAGCTCCTGGTATGTGTAAGGATGCCTAAGCCTAAAAGGAATTATGTAAAAATGTGAGATTGTTGCTACTCTGAAATCAATACAGCTTATAACATTTGCTTAATACTCTGGTAGTTGTTGAATATTTAGTTTGCCTGATGCAGAAAGCAAAAAATCTGTGGTATAAAAAAAAAAAAAACTGTTTTTGTGTGTGCGAGTGGTTAAAACCCAACAGCAAGGTAATTTAAATAAACGCTGCACAGAGCCATTGGCTCCCGCCATGCCCCTCCAGGCTCCAGTCCCAGTGTGAGCTGCTTCATTTTCTCTCTTTACCCATGCGCCAGCTTTTTCCTGCTGTCATTATTTGCCTCTGGTTTCAAGAAGACACCAGTGACCTTAGTTAGCAGACACTTGAGTAAAGACATGAAATGTGGTTTGCTGAATATGCAGAGAAAAAATTTTGCTTTATCTACTATGCCTTAAGTTGATTAGCATGGATTTCCAGCTAGGGGGCTAGCAAGTACAGTTTGTCAGGCAGAAATGGGAAAGAAAAATAATCGGATTAAACTGTACACAAATTTTGGAGTGAAAGCTCTCTGTGTAATGGAAATGTGACTGTGCTTACGGTGGCCGCTGCAGCCGGCGGGGCTTGGTAGCAGTTGCTGTGAGCTCTGAGGACATGGTGTTTTTCTCCCTGGTCAGTGTGGCAGCCATTTGTGTGGCAGGGCTGAATGTTCAGTTTCTCATCCTGAAGTCTTCTGCCTGAAAATGGGTGGAAAGTTTGTCTAATGCTCGGGGAAAACCATGCATGGACCTGGTTAGCAACAGCTATGTTGAAAAATACCAGCAGGTCTTAATCCTGGTTCTGGTGCAAATGGAGTCTCAGATAGCTTAACAAAATTTATAGTATCATGGAGGGGAAAAAAGTTTTAAAAGTAATTAAGGCGTATTTTACCCTGTGCAAGTGCTGCAGTGGTCAGGAGGAGCTGTGGCATCCATAGGCACGAGGACTTATGGTGGATTTGGCTCCCTGTACTTAGCAAAAGCTAATTCCTCAGCACTGTTCCCTCCTCTTGGAAAGAGGAGTGGCAGGATCCTGTGGGATCCACCAAGTCCTAGCGGCTCCCCCTGCACCCTCCTCTCCCACTAAGGGACTCGGGACGGAGGTTAAAGTAAAAGAGATTTCTGCAGTTGCTGTTTTTGCTGGGAGGAGAGGGAGGAAGATGGGAAACATGCGAGCACTTCCACACTGAAGCCTAAGGGCAGCATTTAAACGCAAACCCTGGGGAGTCTCTCACTGCTGGTTTTCGTTAGTGCGCGCACCCAGCTGCTGGGCCGGGCTGCTGCAACCCCGGTGCAGGGAAGAGCCGCTGATGGGACAGGGCATTCTGCCTTGGCACCCCCCAAAACCTGGCTGCTTTTGAGCCTCCCTCCCGCGGTGCGATTCCCGGCAGCAGCAGCAGCACCGCTCGCTGCCGCCTCCGCGAGCCGCCTTCCCGGAGCAGCAGCCAGGAGCATGGCCGGCCCCGGCGCTGCGGGGTCTCGTGCTCCGCGGCTGACTGCGCCAGCAGAGCTCACCGGCCGTGGCAGGAGGCGTTCGCGGCCCGGGCTTTGGCTCTGTTGGGAAGCGCTCACGTGTCCATGGCCTGCAAACAGCTTCGCAGCAGAACGGCCTCGTCTGCCAGGTTGCTGTCTTCCCCTGCAGACACAGATCTTCTCTTTCACCTGGAGCCCATGTCTTGGAGCACCTGGAGGAGCAGCAGCTGGTGGTGCCTGCGAGGGGAGACCCAAGGGGGATTCCAGCAATTCATCGTTTACGGTTAGGTTACATATTTCATGTACTCGGGGTGTCCCATAGCTGTGTTTGGCCCGAAAACCAACCTTCAGGGCTTTCCATAGAAACAGCTTTTCTTTTCCGTGGTCAACCGTGTGCTAACCAACACAAATGTGAGTTATCTGCGGGTTGCACGCTGTGGATATTGTGTCTCGGTTGCTGCGCTTGCAGCGATGCGGGCAGAACCACGAACCCCGAGACATGTCCAGTTCCAGGCTCTGTGCTTCCTGCCAGAGATTCTTCAGGAATTTTTCCCTTCCCTCTTTTGTAATAGACTGCTGGGATGTTTCAATGGATACAGAGCCTCTAGACGTCATTTTCTTGTGTCTGACACATTTGTAAATGATTTTTTTGGCAGGAAATACTTCATTCTTGGGAGAGTGAAAACACATTCCCAGCAGTCTGCTGGCCTGGCGCTTACACCCTTGTGGCCTGTGCTGGAGGCTCCTTTTGTGAGAGAGGATCTGGTTTGAATCTCCAAAACCAGGCGTGTTGCTGTCTCCAGGGGAGCCTTAAAATGACATGTTCCTTGCTGGCAACCTCTGCTCTGCTCTGCCGCTGCCGGGGAAAGGAGAGGGGTAGCTTGCTTAAGTTGCTAACTTCATAGGCATGTACCAGTTTACCAATGCATCAGATACAGCAGGGAGGAAAAAGGCAAGTTTTCTGCACTCGTGTGTTAGCGGGTGACACCAGGTCTCTCCTGGATCCCTGCTCCTGCAGTCTGTGCAGAATGGAGGAGCCAGCAAGGGCCAAGCTGCACCTTGTGCCCGGCCGCGGCAGAAATGCCATTGCTGAGGTCCTCCCACAGCCCCGTGTGGCACTTCCAGCTACAGCTCTTGGGTCTGAAACACAGCTCTGCCTTATTTAAGTGTTTCAGAAATCCTCTGTAACCATCAGAATACTGGGGCAGGAAGGTGGCAGTGCCTCCCGGTTAGGCTGTCTGGCTCTTAGCTGGGTCATTCTGGATGTGAAATTATGGTCTCTGGTTGCTGCAGAGGGTTACTTGAGTAGGAGAACTATGCCAGTCCCGCCCTACCTCAGTACCGGCCCACCAAAAGGTGATGGCAGGAGGTTACGTGTTCTCCTTCGAGCCGAGGGAAGGCTTGGGCTGGCGAGGCCGGGCGGGAGCCTGAGCACCGCGTGCGCCCGCGGCCGCCGCTGCGGTAACGTGGGGCTGGCCGAGGGGAGCCCGGAGAGGCCGGCGCGCCGTGCGCGGGCTCGCTGTGTCCTGGAGCGGGGCAGGCCTGGGAGCACACGGCACCCGCGGGGCCCCACGGCCGTGGGTGCAGAGCTGCCCTCCTGC
>JAUBNY010000635.1:978300-997657 GCA_032275445.1 Crypturellus soui | reverse complement strand
GACCTGCTTGGATGCAGCCCTGTGCCACGTGCTCTGGGTGGCCCTGCATGTGCAGGGGGGTTGGACTAGATGACCTCCAGAGGTCCCTTCCAACCTTAGGCATTCCATGATTCTATGAAAAGCAAACTTAAATTAGTATGGAGTCATGGATAAGCACCAGATTTCTTAACATTTACAGTGCAAGTCTTACCTTTAATAAACTACTTTTTAAATCAATTAGAGGCTATTCTACCAGTTCTCAATAGTCTTGAGACTCCAACGTGTATAGAGTAACCTCCTGTTTTACAAGATGAAGGCACCTGATATTAACCATTGGAAAAAAAAAAATCAAAATTTATAAAAATAAATCAGGTAACTCAAAAAGCCAACTGGAAAACCCAGTCACTCAGGACCATCAGTGCTATTCCACACAACAGGATATTAGCGCTTGGATCCTTAATGCAGACTCTTTACACCAGAGTGAGTGATCTGCGAGTGCTGCTATACATAACACATCACCAAGAGCTTGCTGTGTTATGTGTAAAAGCTGGAAAAATAATTTCCTTAATGCAATCACAATCTGAGAGCAATTCCAAGGGCAGCCGGGCTGCCAAGCCCCTTTGCTTTTCGAAGGAACAGTTAGACACGGAGGCCCCCAGCAGGCCAAGCAAGGACACAGTGAACACACAGCTCTCAACGCTGCAAAAGCTGCACCAGAGGAGCTGCGGCGCACAGCAGAGAGGCCTGGAACAACAGTGAGGCCCAAAACTTTAATAAAAACTATTTATGTAAGTTTGGTCTAAAAAATTACATTATGTTAAAAAAATACCTTGACTGTGCAATAAATACAGCTATTTCCCTGCTTCTCCCACTTTCGTCACCACTTTCTTCCAGGCTGAGGACCATGCCCGGATGTGCAGCGGGGCCGCCCCTGAGGACGGGGACGCACGGCGCCGCACCTGCAAACGGCAGTCGAGGCCCTCAGGATCCACGCAGCTTTCCTCATTAAATATCTGGTCATTATGTTATTATTTTCTAATTCAATTTAACTCATGCTCACCTGACAGGTGACCACTAACAATGTGAAGACCCCTGCCTTGCAGGCATTCTCATTTGTTTTAGCTCCAATCATAAACAGTGTTTAACATGTGTCTAACATGGAAACAGTAATTCTTTTTTCTCTGTATATATCCCCTATGCCTCTAAAATTAAAGAAAAAAAAAATCTATTATCCACTTATTTTTTTACTGTTTTACAGAAACTCATGTAACCTGTACTCTTAAACTTGGAGATGCACTTAACGATAAAATGGTGAAATAACAGCAAAGTCACAAGCATAAACACTGCAAAACATTCACCGTGGAGCCCAAGTGGATCACACGAAACCACCACACTTGCATTCCTGTAGAAACCTTTCACGAACAGCAAGAAACAACGTTAACACCTTACCCTTACACAAAGCAGTAGAAGTTATTGCATATTTAATCACATTTGTTTGCAATTCACGTTAAGGCTGAATTTACTAAAATCATGCCCCACTTTGGGCTTTTTAATGAAATAACCAGTTTCTTTTATACTGATCCAAACCTTCATTAAGATGAAAAAGAAAAAAAAAAAAAAAAAAAGAAAAGAGTGAATTGAGAGGAGAGCCAGGGCAAAGCCAGCACCTCCTAGTCAAGGGAGACACCTGCTCTGAAGAGAGACCTCCTCTGTCTGGGACATGATTTAACATCTCAATAGTGCAGCTGAAGTTATGAGTTCAAAGTTTCATCAGCTGTCCCCTTATTTCACACAGCATAACAGTAATTTATCTGAAAAGTCAACCTATGAAGATTTCCACAGTTTGATATTTAATTATGCCCTAGGGGAGGGAGGCCTGTTAGCTCCACAGGCGGCGGCAGCCAAGTGATGCAAGCGCAAACTCCTGCCTCGCCATGAGCAAAGGCGCTTCTGCTGGGAAATCCAGTACTTGCACCAGAGAAGAAACTAAAGGTTAATTTTCACCTGGAGCTGAATAACATCTGCCAGCACCATCCCACTGCTCAGTTCCTGCACTTGCCAGTTACTGCTCTGAGCAGCCTCTGGATAGTATTCCTTCCACATGGCAAAACAAAACGAGAAGCAGAGCTGCTTCACAAGTGGGTCTTGGACAAGGCCCTGTTCTCTGGGGGAAGGAAATGCTGCGGTCTGTTTCTCCTGCCAGTGACACTGGAGTTCAGGCTTCCCACAGCAGTAAGTGCTACAGCATCAACAGTCTCAAACCGCCTGGCGCCAAGTAAACGCTAAGATAGTTCTGCAGCCATTTTTGAGGGGGAAAAAAAAAAGACACGGTATTTGGAGAAAGATCAAGATAGTGAGGGTTTTTTTAGATACTACATTAGTTGCATAAAAACTTGGTGCATGAACGTACACACTCTCATACAGACTACAGGCCCGGTTAATTCAGCCTGTCAAATTATCCTTTGCTCACTCACCCTTATTAGATTTGTTTTTTCATGATCCCAATTAAGAGGTTTTTAATACATACTGTCCTTGTTTGTCACAGCAGCTTGCAACGAAAGCTTCTTGTCCTAGATCTTAAAATTGACTTTCTTTTTCTAAAATAAACTTTCAGTTTGTCACCTCAGCTCCTCCTCTTTCTCTTCAGGTCTTTGATACCGCATGAAGGAAGCGTCACTGCTGACGAGGTTTGAGGCTTTACCCCTCGAACCCCACCTGCGAGCGCAGCTCAGCACTGCTCGGCACACTCAGAACACACGCTGCTCTAGAGCTGGGGGCAACAGCACAGAATAAAACAGCTGGCACTATTAGAATAGTTACTGCAAGCTGGATTAAAAGCCATTTAGTGTCACACAATGCTCTACTGTCCACACACCTGTCTTCTTCCGCTCAGCAAGATCCAGTGGGGCTTATTTATATTCAGCACAAATGCTATACAAGTAACTTCCCACAATAAAATAAAACTTGAAACTTTTGCTTTTGAAAGCAGCTGCATTTGGTAACACAAATACATACAAAACCTTTGTAGCTCTCCCGGTTCTTACAATTGAGAGCAGAGGTTTCACAAGGCCAAGTGCTACCCCATTTTTGCATCCTCACTGAAGACAGAAGCAGAGTAGGTTCAAGAAGGCAAAATGCTATAGATCTGACTCCAAGAGTCACTGATAGCTGACCAACAAAAAGCCAATTCTCAGGGTGAAGGAGGGAATATATCTAGGTTGGAGATGAGGGGGGAAACCCCAGAAGAGGAAAAAAAATGAAAGGTTGAAGCTAGGTTTGAAATGTGCAACTTTTGAAAACTTCTAGGACAGACATAGGAGTCCTCTGAGAATCAGTTTCATTGCCACTGCCATAATATTGCAATGTTCTAGAAAATGAAGACTTAACAATTCCAACAACTTTACAATAGACCAATTAAAAGTTCAGCAAGCTGGTATAATGTCAACACTAAAAGAAATTTTAAAAAAATCACAATCTAAAGAACACAGAACAAGTTAAAAAAATAAAAACAAGAAAAACAGAATGCCCTCTAACACACAGCTAGGAACTAGTGAACTGAACACTGGAAAGGTACTTCCGTGGACAAAGGCGATACTGCATTTAAAGTGCAACCCTTCACTGTGCCTCTCCCATACTGCAAAGAGAACAGACCTTTCCACATCATCAGTCAGTCCCTGCACTGCATTAAAAACAAAAGAAAAAGACACACAAAAAAATCATTCTTCCTTTCCGCCCCACAAAAAACTCCTGAGAAAGAGTAAGGCTGGATTAGAAACCCACTCAATTGCAACAGGTAAGTCTGATTTTTGTTCTTAACAAGTTTGCTGTCAGAAGTCAAAACTTTTCATTATGGCATCATGGTCAAATTTGAAGCTCAGGAAAGCTCTTGATGAGAACACAAATTTGTAATGGCCATTGCATGCCACAGAATGTCCTTCCCCATGTTCTAGCAGCGGGTCTTCACTGGAGCAACACATCTCATATGCAGCATCTTCTAAATAGAAGAAAAAAAAAAAAAAAGAAAGGAAGAAAGGCATGGATCAAATTTTAGGCAGCTAGTTAGGAATAAGTGGATCAATAATGGTACTTAAGTCTACTGTTTTTTTCTGAATCAGCCCAGCTGATATTGCCCAGCAACATGGTGAAATCAATTTTCCCAAATAAAGAACTGCAAAACCACACAAAGTTGACAAAAGATAAAAATAAGTGCATGACTCTAGAAGGAAATTCAGAGCACACTTGCCTGTTTCAAAATTATCTTGAAGTCTTCTTGGATTAAGCTTTTTTTCACATTTCTAGATAAGAAAATTAACACATATTATATACTTCATAATAAAATTACATATTTATTCTTGGGGGAATTCCTGAACTGTCAACTAAGAGGCATCTCGGCTACATTTGCTTTGACACACCTCCTAATGCAGGAATTATATCATTTCTAACACAGAACAAAAACTCTGCAATGCTCCTTTATCAAATACGCACCACCAAAGAGTTTTGGAAGCATAAGTCTTGTGAGTCAGCCAATCACTTTTAAAATATAAAACCAATTTTTAAGGAGAAATTTTGCTCATTTCCTAAACTTTTTAAGCCAGGAAGTGTTTGCATATGGTGGTGTGGAATCAAAGTTATGCGTCTTCTTAAACCTGTCTGCCCTAAAATGAGAAACATCTCCCAGGTAGAATTAAGCGCTAGTCCTAGGTATACCAAAATAAAAGTATGACCCCAGGCACTCCATTAAAATTAAGGCCTCCAAATTACACTAGAAATTTGGGAAAGCATGTGTTTGTATTAAAATATCAAGAACCACACAAACAAAACACAGAAATAGACTTAGGTGAATCCAAGTCTAAATGAGCTTGCACAGAAATCATGAGGTATTAACAGTTCCATTCCTTTCTATAAAGACCCTACAGAGTCCAACCATCATAAAATACAACCTTTTCTACACAGTCAGAGCATCTCTGGGAAGTCAATCCTCTAGCTCTTCATTCTACTCTCAGACCTAAAAGCACTTTAACTGTTGCTTTCTACAAAAATGATTTTACAATGATGAGAGCTTATGGTTTCTGCATCCTTATACAAAAATGAGAAAGAAGGCAAAAATTACAAGTCAGAATAAGAAGAGTCTAGCTTACAGCCAATAAATAAGAAAAACTGAAGTCTGGACAAGCTCTGTGCACTTCAGCTTGAGGGTCAGTTGCTGCAAGCACAACTGAGTAGAATTAGAGAACTATAAAGAACAGTAAAGAAAAAAAAATTCAAATACACTTTTGATAGATATGCACTCTAGCTATTACTGGAACCTGGTAGAGGAGAGAGCCACTGCACGTTTCTTACCAAGGTGTGGTTTTGCTTAGCTGGTTGACTGTGGACTCCGTTGGTTCGCTTCTTTTGGCTGGGAGGGTCTTGATGTTGCTTTCTGCCATTGGCCCTCAAGTTCTGACTCTGCCATTACATCCACAAAGTAGCAAAGACAAGAGTTTAAATGGCAGCACTGAATGCCACTACACTGTGGCACTTCCTGCCTATTGACTAAACTTTCCTCCTAATACCTGAGAACATGTGAGCAAACAGTATCTTCTGTACACAAACTGAAGTGCACAGAAACAACAAAACAACATGCACTTGAGTTACAGAAAGTTGTCAGCTTTTACAGTTTCTTGCACTACTACAGACACACTGATATGTAATAAATGCAAAGCAGTAAGCTCCCACACACTGATACACACACTAGTGACATGCAAAACGCTTCAGAGAGGTATCTGAAGAACACCCAAAGAATGAGTGCCAATGGTGAAACAACACAACGACCGCCTGATACCCACCCCCGCAGATGTCAGCGCCAAGCAAGTAAATCAAAGAACTCCCTGCAGATGGTGGGTTTTTTTGGTTTGGTTTGGTTTTGCGGGGAGACGGGGGGGGGAGGTGGTGGGGAGAGGGGCATGTTTTTGTTTTGCATGTTACAGTGACAAAATTCTTTACTTTCAGGTTGGAATGATGAGTCAAGACATTCATTTTAAAAGTCCACATAACTGGTCCAGACAACATGTCTGCCTAGAAAATTTAACATACCTTTATTTTTAAAACTTCAGACATCTCAGCATGATTATATGGCTTCTGTGGTTGTTTTGGCTTTATCCACTGCTCTCCTGAAGAGCTATCTGTACACGTCTGCTGACTACAGCGTGGCTTGGATCTAGCACATTAAAAATGAAAACAAAAACAAAACAAAACAAAAAGAATAGAATTTACAACAAAAGTTCAAGGCTATTAATAGAAGAACAGAAATATACTGAAGTTTTCTGCCTCTCCAGAATAATGTGAAAGACAAGTTGAACTACTGACACTATAAGGATGCTCCCTGAATCCACCCAGCCTTAGTGGGCCTGCTGGAGGACACCTGTGCTCCAAGCAGACAGCAGGATGGCCCCCGCTTTAGGAGCTGGAATGCATCAGTGGTCACTTGCCAGCTGACCCAAACTACTGGAGCACAGCCTTCCCCCACAGGATCCAGATTTGAAGATGTGCTCCAGACTTTTAGCTCAGTTGGGACGAGCAAACAGTAGCACTTGCTCTCCTTGACCTTCTCGTATTCTTGATAGCCTAAGATCAGCTAGAGTGAACTCTATTTTTCAATGACCATTCATTTTAAGGTAGGTTTTATCTAGCTACTTCCAAAATCAGTATCAGTACTCTTTTAGGGAGGCTTATTTCTCTTGCATAGAGGTGCAAAAAATAAACTAGGAGTTCACTACTCATACTTTATTTTTTACATATATATAGAACTCAATAAATTATCTCAGGTCTGCCATGACTGAGAATTCACCCCCCACCTGATATATGCTGATAAGCACATCATTCTCTGAGATACTCCTGTAATCCTACTAACTCATCCTATCCCTGAAACAGGAATACTCAGAGAGAAAGCATGATCAGTTTTGCATAACCAAAGTTTGATAGGAAGGCTATAGATAGAGGTGTTAAACTGACCTGGATCTTACCTCACTTTTTCCATGCTAAGCTTACAGGGAGTGCTCCCAGCAGATGAAAATCCATTGTCACTATCTGAGGTATCTCCATTCCTTCGAGAAAGCCATTCCCTCAATGGCCTATGACCAAGCAGAATTTCAACATGATTCACTTATTAAAACAAACCTAAAGAAAATAACGTCTTCTGAAAGGTACTGCCCTGGAATTCGGCCTGTCTTTAACATACCTGATGAAGGGAATGGCCATAAAGAATTTGTTAGGTGCTAAACCTAGCTTGGACTTTGGGGTCATGTCATTCCTGTGGCATGGCAATTTGTCAATGGAAAACCATTCAATATTCTAAAAAACAGAAAAATAACGACAACACTGCTGTAGCATTAGAAGGTCTTAAAAGCACACACCATCCACAATTACTTTAATTAAAAACTAACAAAAGACTGAACTAACAGACTAAAACAGATTTTTCCACATAAGGAAGAAAAGTGGACCACAGTAAGTGTACAAGACCAGAGTTGACGAAGTCAATAAGACACTACAGTGATAAATTGCCATTTGTAACTAGTATTCGCAACATTCATCGCAGTTGCCAGTTTTGCACACATAAAACAATCACCACCACCACCACCTTCAAATTCCACAGCAAAGCACCTTCACAGTTAAACAAACCAATACATACCCGAATTTCCCTTCTAGTTTTAGGGTTGAATTTTGTGTTCTTTGGAACTCCTGGAATGATGTAGAGACGTGCTAACTGATCATTAATTCGCAGCTCAATGTATTCTTCTTTGCAGATATAATCTTTTATATCAAACCCAGTTTCCTCAAATACCTAGAAAGTATATAGATGGTATGAGCGTGTACATAAAGACTTATTATTTCAAAAATGGATCACTGAACATTTTGAACTGAAAAAAATATCCGAGAGTTTCAAGCATAACTTACTTCTCTAGCAGCACAGTCATGAGGAGCCTCTTCTTTATTTACCTTCCCCTTTGGAAACCCCCAACCAGACTTTGCTAAATAACCCTGCACCAAAAGAACCTGGAGAATATAAGAATACAACTGTTAAACATTCACTATTTTTAACAATTTCCAAGCAAATACTTCCTTTTATCCCCACAGATAAACTTTGCACTGGAGGAAAGAAACAGTCTTTAAGTATTCATATAATCACAGAATCCCAGAATGGTTGGGATTGGAAGGGACCTCTAGAGATCATCTAGTCCAACCCCTCTGTTCCCCTAGGGGCACCTAGAGCACGGGGTACAGGGTCACATCCAGGTGGGTTTGGAAAATCTCCAGAGAAGGAGACTCCACAGCCTCCCTGGGCAGCCTGTTCCAGGGCTCTGTCACCCTCATAGGAAAGAAGTTCTTCCTCATATGGAGATAGAACTTGCTGTATTTCAACTTGTACCCATTATTCTTTGTCTTATCACTGTCTATGACCGAGAAGAGTTTGCATTACCACTACAATTTCTGATTAAACTTCCCGTGTTCTGCGAAGGAAGAAAAAAAAAAAAAAGCATACCTGTCTTGGATGTTTTACTCAAATCATATTCCTATACACACTTCAACAGTGTCATATTTAAGGTCTCTGTGACCTACGCCTTCTTTTTCCCCCTCAAGATGGCAAAAGTGGATTACAAAAAGATCACTTTGCCAGTCCACACTTCAGCTGTCCCTTTTGTTCTTCACTATTATTTCCGTACTTACATTTTCAAGTGTCTCATCAAGAATAATTGCACCATAGGTTGGCACTCCCATTTTATATTCCTTCCACTCATCTAAAACCTTTTGTACATCTTCACCTTGAGGCAGTAAAAAAGGACAGTGATTGAAGAGTATAGCAACATGTTAAGGATGCTAAATTTATTTATCCAGTTTCCAAACACATGCAGTCTTATAAAGACAGCTCAGCATTTACAATAACCACTGCATTCCCTAGAGTGCTTTCCAGATAGATTCATTATCTTAAAAGGGAAGAGTATTACGCTTCTCACCATGCAGGGGAAAAAAAAAAAAAAAGTAACTTTTATAACTCTGAAGCTTTGAAGGCAAATCTACAAGTCATTAAAAATGCTAGTAAAAATCATTCTTTGGTATTATATTTAAAAATACACACTACAGCAGAAATAACATTTCTGGCAAATGTAAAGCAAAAAGAAAAAGGTATAATGAACAAATTATCTACTACACCATTTTTCCTGTATTGTCTGCAAGTACTAGAGGAACTATTTTACTCTGCAAAATAGTTATAATTTAAGTCTATCTGAAATTACTCAAAAAATGGACACAGTATCCAGTGACAAAAAAAAGGAAAAAATGTAATTTTAAAATAAATATTCTCAAGAATTATTTTGAATAGTGAAACCACAGATGATATTATTATGAAGGTTAGAACCAATACTCTAGTCCATATCAAAAATGTATAGGAAAAGGTTAAAACAAAACAAAACAAAGTTTTGTTAGATGTTGGTATGAAATTTACTTGACACATTTTTCTCCAACAAGGCACAGATCATGTAAGTTCTGCCTTCTTTCATTAAGTGTCAGGCCTGGCAAAAGACAGGCAAGCCACATGAGTTCAGTAAAAATACATCTTCTCTCCTACTAACAGGATAACTTCTGCAAGAATCCTGCAGCAACTGCCGGAACTCCCAACAACTACATACCACTTCCCATCAGAGAATGCATACCATCCTTAGCTACTAACAATAGGCTTTCCTGTGATTAGCTTTAAATAAGATGACAGCACATCCTTAAGAGTTTCAACACCTCAGGTGAAACCCATCCAGTCCGATAACCTGCAGCCATCAGAAGTAAAAAATATTCCACGCTTTCCACATTTCCTAAGCTGCAAGATAAGCATCTCGTTTGTAGAAGCCACAAAATTTGAAGGACTTACAGAGTGCTTTTCAGAGTCCTGAGAAGTTAAAAATCAAGTCTAGCCAAGCAGGACAGAAACAGCCATTTCCCTGTTGCAGCACAAGATACAAAGTTTCACCAACAATGCCGTTTGTACTTTATCCAAAGAACCTGAAAATATTTACAGTAATAAAAAGGATATCAGCTTTAGCAAAGTCTCTTATCCCACACTGAGGTAATCCTGGTGTGTTCTGCATGTAGAAATCCAAGTAAAACCAATGGGCGAGCTCAATCTGAAAACATACTCTGATTGCATTGTCTCTCTCTTCACTTGGAATATGCAAAATAAATCGGCTGCCAGGAAAGAAAGAAAAATAAGATTAGAAAAACTTTTGATTTGAATACCTAGCGATGAAAATGCAGCAGTAGTTTTCCTAATCTACACAACAGAAAGCTTTCCCATGAAAGATACAACTTTTAAAATTAGGAAGGAAAATGGGTCATTTCTCTCCAAAACTTGATTACAAGAAATTAGTGAAAAAGAAGATAAAGACACTCCATGTAAATGGCTGTATTGCAAAAATTAAACATTTTTTTAAAACGCTCTGTAAAAAATCCTTATGTGAATTCCAATACACTACTTCTAGGCACAAGTTAAAATGCATCCATGTATTCTTTTCAACTCATCACCACTGTAAAATACTAATTTCCTTAAAATATGATGTTTATCTAATTATCTTACTCATTATCTCCTTCTGAAGAGGAAAGCGGAGGAGTGATCTATTTTTCAGGTGTATTTTATGCTGCTTGCCTACTAGCTCATATAGGTACACATGCTTACACACATACATGTATATATTCTTTTGTTTGCTTGTTAAGATCAAGATCAACTTCTTTTCAGAAGTGTAACACCATCCACCCTACTTAACTTGCCAGAACTCTGATTTTAAATTCAGCTCTCGAGAAGCACTATGCAAGTCTCACACACTATAATATTGTTACTCGTAACAAAACTATTTAAATATCTTTAATTAAGATTTTTTAAGTGTAAGTAACCTTATAGACGTTCACAAGTAACTTTTCCTGCCTACCAGTTTTTCAGTTTGCAATACCTACCACAATGCTTCCCATTTTTAAGGCTCTATTATCCCACAAAGGAACTTTTATATTTAAGGCTGCCGTACCTCAAAAGTATAAAAATATTTTTATATGTATCTAGCTGATGATGCTTTCTTACCCCAACACTGCGGTTTATCAAAGAGTTGGACATGTAGTATGCAGAAGCAGTACCAGAGAACAAAAGCACACCAGCATTAGGCTTAAGAGTAATATGAATCAAACCAATTAAGAATGCTACTTATGAATCAAAAAGGTAACTTCCAAGTCACTCATGGTACCTGAATCCCAAAATTTTGAATCCCAAATTGCTAACAGGAAGTACCGTCATTTTGTACCTACTGAAGTCAAATGATGAGACAATGGTAAAAAAATAAGAGAAACAGAGAGAAGGTCATCTTGCTGGAGACGCTACCTCAGAATGTAACTCAGTTTTCCCACCAACTAAGTTTATATATAGATAAAACTACAAAGAACACTACATAAAATAGACTACATAGAATAAAAAGTTACAGATTCAGCACAACTCATTAGAATTACTTGCAGGACTAAACTTAAGACACTAAACGAGTTGTAGCTGCCCTGCCCTGACAGCAGAATTATTACTTAAGACTAATTGTCAGAATGAGGCAGCACAGCTGCAGATGATCTGAAACCCAAACCTCAAACCCCATTTGACTAGCTAGCCTCTCTGTGGGGATCAAAGGATTTGGCTCAAAAGAAAATCTGCATGCATTTTAATTCACTGACCACCTCTGCAACCACACACAGTGGTCCTTCTGTCACAGGGAAAGCTATAGGTTGACACATAGGACAACAGCAAATACGGGCAAGGGTACTTAAGAGGATGGCATCTCTTCGGCTCTGCATTTAACAAACACTTTTCTACGGAGAATCTAAGTGTGTGGCTCAGAGGAAATGAAACTATTTCTGTAAAACGATAGCACAAATCTGAAAAGTACTCTGACACTCTTGAGATACACAATGACAGTAGCTGTGTTTTAACCGAGATTCTTGGATTTCAAGGTACATGAGTATATACTTTAATATATTACATATTCACAAATATGCACAAAATCTAAGCTATTGCACAACCTTGACTTGACAGATTTCTTTTCTCATATTAGCTTTCTCTCTTTTATTATAAAGAAATACATATTTTTGCCATTATTTAGTCTTTTAGTTGACACACTACTATAGTCCACATAGAAATAGCAGAAATTTTCTAAAGGTCCTGTAACCTTTCATAGCTTTTATTATACTGAAGTCATGATAATAATTTAAATATTGAAGGCTTATTGCCATCAGGATTAACATCAAAAATCAGTGTGTCAGAAATGACATTAAATCTAATGTAAGCTCAACAATTAACAACAAAAACTTGCAGCTCATACAGAGACTGAAGAATGCAGAAGTAACAGATCTTCTGATACTCCATTTACAGTCAAGCACTGCAAGTGCACCACCATTGATATTCCACTTCCTCAGTTACTCATCTGCTTTGAGCCAAAGCCTATAAGGTCCTCTCACTTCTCCACTTTCTCTCCAAAGCAAAGACCAGATCCTCTGCTCCTTTCAGCTACTCTCTACATGACCAAAGCTGGTCAGAGCAAAAACTGTCAGTGCCAATGAAAGTCAACCCCTAGCCTACCACTTTGAGTGGTTTTTTTTTTTTTATAAAAGCCCCAGCAGTAGCTCACACAATCACAACACAAAACAGCTTTTTAAAGATTTTAAAGGTTCATTATGACAACTGCTTACAGGAACAGGATTATGCAGACAGAAGGACCAAGCCTGAAACAATCTGAGATCCAGATTGCTCATGAGCCCCTAAGAGTCGCACTGACAGGCACACTAATTGCTATTTCAGTGCCAGCACTATTTGTGTTGCCCCTCCTGATCGTCTCTGGAATGGTCTTTATTCCTCAAAGGGGAGCAGGCACCTAAAAGAATAGCCCACTCTCTGGGGAGGGTGGGCAGTGGGGAAGGTCTCTTCAGGGTACTCAGAAGAGACACAGCAGAAACATTAACATGTTTCAGCAGCCATCAGTTTACTGAGCTAAAATTAATACTTGTATACTGCAAACTCCAACTCTGCCATTAGATACAAAACAGAACAGTAATGTGCTGACCAATTCTAGTTTTCTGTGGTGTTCTTAATCCTAGGCACTCTCATGCATCTGAAAACAACTCCAGGGAAGTGGACTATCCTTTATCACTAGCTGCCATTTGCATATAAACACTTCAGGGAGGTCCTTTCAACACAGGAGGACACACAGAACATTTTCTGTGATATAACACATCCAGTTTTGCACATCAAATTCTGGAAATAACACAGATGAATCTCAATGTCCAAAATATGGCCTAGTGATGATGAGAGATTGAAATCATAAAGGAAAAAAAAAAAAAAAAAGCTGTCCGCTCTTCTCAAACAGGAGAGAGCAGTTGTAAGGTGAGGAGTGTTCCCTTGTTATGAGAAAACCCATAAGAAAATGAACCCAAGGACATGTTTTTGCTGTTATTGCTGGAAAATACAGACATAACAGCAGATGTTCCTGAGACGTCGTGAGAAAATATGGACAAAACAGCAAAGACCGGTTGAAGACAAAGATAAGGACCACCGTATCTTCAAATAAGTGTCTGAAACTGGGCAGTAGAACTAAAACAGGGCCTCTGAGCCAGAATGGGGCCATATATAGAAGTGAGTTCTCAAAAGACCACCAAAGACCACTAAAGGGACAAAGGGTGCACATGCATGAGGTATATTGTAATTAGTTCTCAGAAATAGAACAACTATCTATGATCACTCCTAGAGTTTAATGCATATGTAGATAATAGAGAAATAAAAGTTTTAGCAAACACACCTTAGGTGCACACAATAGGTGGAGCTATCCCCCATGCACCGAGCACTGCAATAAAGTGAATGCCTGCTTCTTAATACTACATTGGTGTTAAGAGGTTTATTCTCAGTTTTCGGTGATAGGCAGTGGGAGCAGAAGGAATGCCTGTATCAGATTTAAGGAATTGGAAGGAGTAAATACGAGGTATACAGTAAGAGAAAAGAAGCAGACAACAAGCCTAACGCTGCAACCTCGGCAGCTGCATTTGCTCGAGCACAAATGCCCTCTCAGGAAGTTTTCTGAGAGTAAGAGGTGTGGGGGGGCGGTTAACAGAAGCAATCCAGGAATGGGAAGAGGACAGAAAAACAGCCTCTCCTTTTAAAGGGCCTCACCTCACAGCAGTTCAGTGAGCACTCTGCAAGAAAAAGGAACACTGGAAAAAGAATGTCCACAAGCAGAAAAGTTGGATCCTGCTCTAAAGGCAGTCAGATTGACAGCATTAGATGTATATTACTGACGAGGACCAGGAGATTCAACCTCACCTGAACCTCTGGTTACATTAAGACTGGGGAATGAAGAAATAGAATTTTGGATCAATACAGGAGCTACCTATTCTGTACTTAATACTTGCAAAGGAAATTTTAGTTCTGATATTGTAAGAATTTTGGTGTCTCAGGGAACAGGGGAAGATAGCCTTCTCTAAACCTCTAAAATTCAAGTTAGTAAACAATGGATGACTCACCGATTTCTATATATGCCCAACTGTCCTAAGCCTTTGATTGGTAGACACTTATTAAGCAAATTAGAGGCGAAGATAATCTTTAAAGATGGGGATGCGCATTTATAGATACCTGAATTAAAAGCTGTGGAGGCAAGTGCTTTTGTGTTACAGGACAAGCAGGAGGAAAAGATCCTGATCGAAGCAGGGGATGCAGTGATCCCCCTGATCTGTGCGGAAGAAATTCCCAGTCAGTCCAAGTTGGTGGACTCGGTCAAGGTTATACTAAAACCAGGGACTAAGCCGGTAAAACTAAGACAATATTCCCTCAAATTAGAAGCAAAGAAGGGTCTAGAAAGTAAACTAAGTAATTTTCTGAGGTATGAGTTGTTAATAGAATGCGAATTAGAATATAATACACTGTTATTACCAATGAGGAAACCTAATGGTTAGTATAGAAGAGTTCCAGATTAAGGACAATAAATCAAATTTTACAAGATATCCAGCCAGTAGTGGCTAGCCCGTATACCTTACTAGCAAATTTAAAAGAGAATCATGGATGCTTCACTATGCTCGACCTAGAGGATTCCTTCCTCTGCATACCCCTTGATAGAAACAGTCAGGCAATATTTGCTTTTGAATGGGAAAGCCCCACTACTGGACATAAAGTGCAGCTCACTTGGACAGTGATGCCTTAAAGGTTTAAGAACAGCCCAATAATATTTGGCAATCAACTGGCAAAGGAGCTGGAGTTGTGGAAAAAGGAAAACCCAGAAGGAACAATATTGCAGTATGTAGACGACATTTTGTTAGCAGCTGAAACTCAGGAAGAATATCTACAAATAATCATAAGCCTGTTAAATTTCTTGGGACACAGAGGATATCGCACATCGAGAAGTAAAGCTCAGACAGGAACAGAGACTGTGATTTAACTAAGTCCCGAGATTTCACAAGGACAACAGAGACTGAAAAACGACAAGAAAGAGGCAATCTGCCAAACTCTAGAACCAAAAACTGCACAAGAGTTGGGGGCATTCCTGAGTATGGTTGGCTGGTGTAGACTGTGGATTGTTAACTATGGACTGACAGTAAGGCCCCTTTATGAAACCTTAAAGGAGTGTAATTAACCCAACAATGTTTTTGAATTCCAGATTAGGGAACTCTGAACATCTGTATCACGACTGCCCGCAGACTATTGAGTATATGTATTCAAATAGATAGGATCTAAGGGATGAGCCATTAACTAATCCTGATTTGGAGTTGTTCACAGATGGCAGCGATCTTGTATGAGGTGGAAGACAGATTGCTGGATACGCAGCAGTTACCACTACCCAAGTGTTAAAGGCAGAGTCCCTTCCTCCCAATACATCAGCACAAAAGGCAGAGTTCGTGGCACTGAGCCACGCTCTCAGAATAGCCGAAGACCAAAAGGTAAATATATGGACGGATCCAAATATGCGTTCAGAGTGGTCCACACTTGCGGAGCCATCTGCAAAGAGAGAGGGCTGTTATCTTCCCAAGGATCACCCATGAAGTAAGGAAGAAATCCTTCAGCTTCTACAGGACATAAGACATAAGAGACAGGACATAAGAGAGGTGGCCATAATGCATTATAAAGCACATCAACTGGGCCAGATGGCAGTGCACATGGGAAACCGGTTGGCTGATAAAACTGCAAAGGAGGCTGCTGAACAAGGCACTCTGGCTCTTGTACTGGTAAAAAGGATTTAGCTCCCAGAAGTAAGGCCTGAATATAGTGAGGCAGATAAGAAATTAGAGCTACCCTAAATGCAACATTGACTAAGGAAGCATGGTTAGTGACCCCAACGAAACAAATTATCACACTTCAGCCAAAAATGACAGAGGTCATGGAAAGAAAATGCAAAGAAACTTGTTGGGGGAGTGAGGGTATAATTTCTAGTTTAGTAAATTCAGCTTTTAGTGTGGGAATGACATGAATTGTAATATCTTTCATGCAAGTGCCCCCTATGTCCCAGAAATAAACCAATGAATAGAAAGAGGCCTCCCCCAGGAATTATTAAACAGGGTAATTCCCCTGGGGACTACTGGCAGATAGATTTCTCAGAGCTGCGGAGACAAAGTGGTTACAGGTGTCTCTCAATGACAACTGACACCTTTTCAGGATGGCCAGAAACCTTTCCCTGTTGCACTATCAAGGCACAAGAGATAATCAAGGTGGGAACTTGGGAAGGCTCTCTGGATTAAACGGGATCTACACACTCCTTGGAGACCTCAGTCAAGTGGGAAGGTGGAAAGGATGAATCAAACTCCGAAACTACAAATTAGTACAAATTAAACTACAAGTTTCCTACAAATGTCAGGAAACTTCAATGAAGTGGCCACAGGCTTTATCATTAGCCCTCTTGAGAATCAGGATCCAATTTAATGCAAGAAATAAAATTAGTCTGTATGAATTACTATATGAAAAGTCTTAACAGGCACCAGAACTCCATGGAGAAATGCATGTAAAGAGTAATACAGACTCTTTAGGAAAGACTTTGACAACTCTTCGGCAACACATCGTCCTGACATGATCCCTTGCTCTCAATACTCCAATGCATTGTTTTCCACCAGGAGATTTTGTCTGCATGAAAGCCTGGAGCTCAGAATCATTGAAGGAGAAGTGGAAAGGACCTTTCCAAGTACTCCTGACAGCAGGCAGAGGGTATTGAACTGTGGGTTTATTACAGAAAGATAAAAGCAGCCCCAGGATACCAGTGCGAACATACTGAGGACCCCTTGCGTAAGATATTGTGAATGACTAAAAACTGAAAATCTATGGAAACTACGAGATCTCCAGAAAAGGGAACTGTCGTATTGTTAGGTTTAATAATACTGACTATATTATGGGGGATGGCAGGAGGACAGAATTGGATTGAAGGGATTGTTAGATTTAAATCCAATCGCACAGCAACAGGATGGAAAAACATGAGCAGCAGGAATCATGCTACTATAATCATAAGTAAAGACTTTAAATGAGTATGAAGTGGGGTTGAGATATGGTGGTCGGAGGAATCAGAGCTGGAATACTGTTGCTGTACAGGATGCAGGAATCTTTAATTTAGACAGAGAAATAGATAATAAGTATCATTATCGTTTAGAAACACACATTAGAAGGATAAAAGGATTATGGTGTATGGCCCAGCATTAATCTCCAAAGGAGTGTTGCATCTCTATTAAGGTGAGGCATCCAAGAATTGAAGCTACTTGCACTAAATACATATATTGGATTCAGAATGATATAGGAGATCCTCTACATTGTGCTCATTACACGTATCACTCTGGCCATCTTCAAAGGGCTTCCTCTCCAATACATAGACAAAAGAGAGGAGTAGAAACAGTAGAACAGTAGAAACAGCAGAAACAATAAATTGGGAGAATAATATGGTAATGAGCATAGTAAAAGGATTTGAAAGAATGAACGGGCTTTCAAGTGTTACAGCCTCCCTCCCTATACCTCACTCAGCAGCAGATCCCCTGCCTGGGGGCATAATACCAGTAAGTATGATAGATCTCCTAAAATTCGGTAACACAACAGAAGCCATAAGAAGAACAAATGCAACCCATTATCTGGATAAAGAGAATAAATGTAGGCAGAGAGGAAGTGATGTATGGCAGGATTCAATGCGATTGAGGGAAGGAGATAACAGAACTGGTTTGAGGCATCAGTGGAGCTCTTCCTGTCCAAGAGGCTCAAACCCACTAAAAGCTCCTTTCCTTGAATGGGTGGCTGAACATGCAGGAGAACAGGAAGTAGCGGAGCTTCTAACTTTGCATGTCACACATAAGCATACTGCTCATAGTATGTCACAATTACCAGAATGCAATTTTTTGAGGAAAGGCCCCATAATTTAGACAAGGAGATTACAAGGAAATTGGAAATATATCTCCCCAGTTAATTGGTGTTTTAGATGGGGATACAGACAGATATAATTATACGAGGCCAGGATGGAATTGCACTAGAGAGGTCACTCGATCTCTGTGTGAAAATGAGAGCCTGCCTTTTGCTATTAAACAGGCTTCTAAAGTACAACATATTTGTAAGAATGAAATTCAAGGATGCGATAACTCAGCATTCCGACACCTGGATACAGCATGTAGGTCCCTGGAGATGGGCTATGGACCACACAACTATCATATACTAATGTAAGTATCCTCGTAACTTTGGGATTGTTTACATTATGCCCCTCCAAAATAACCCCAATATTGGGGAAAAATTAAAAGAGCCCCTGAGAATGAAGATGATGATTGACAGGGACTCAGTACTTCTGTTAAAATCGGCGAGGGTCTACAAAGTCTTTTAATGCCTGGGGTGATAGCTCTGGAAAACAGACTTCTGCTTGAAATCTTACATGGCAGTTAAAAACATTAGCAAAAGCAACAGAGAAAGGGTTTTTACAGCTTAACAAGCAGTTCCAGGCAAATACAAGGACGACACTTCAGAACCACCTCACCCTAGACTTTTTCCTGGCTAAAGAACATGCAGTCTGTGGGTATCTGAAGTTAAATTCAGACTGTGCTGCAGTACAGTGGATGTCTGCTTTTCGATTCTACATTGGTGTTAAGAGGTTTATTCCCGGGTTTTGGTGACACTCTGACCCCTTTTTTCCCCTCTCATCGAGGGACTCCCCTCTCCAGACGTCACTCAGCTGAGAGAGCTCCTCACCGTCCCCGCCCAAGGCCCTACGGAGCTGCTGTCCGCACGTTCCGCGCCCCAGGGCGGCTCTCGGAGGGCCCAAGCGCGGGGCACCTCCCACCTAAGGCCGAGATGCGGCCCCGCGCACCAGGCCCGGGCTCCCCCGCGGAGCCCAGCGCCCCTGCCGGG
>JAUBNY010000635.1:943287-973466 GCA_032275445.1 Crypturellus soui | reverse complement strand
GCTGGGACCGGGCCGGGACCGGGGCTGGGGTGCAGCAGCGGCAGCAGCGGCAGCAGCCCGCGGTGCTCGCCATGACGGCGGCGATGCGGCAGCGCTTCGACCGCTTCCTGCACGAGCAGAACTGCCTCACGGCGCTGCTGGCGCGGCTCGAGAGCAGGACCGGCGTGAACCGCACCTACATCGCGCTCGGTGCGTGCCGCGCAGCCCGCTCGCCCCTGCCCCTGCCCCGCGCCGCCCGCCCACCCCCTCCGCTAACAGCTTCTTCCTCTCCCCCTCGCAGCCGCCGTGGGCGCGCTCGCCGTCTACCTGGTGATCGGCTACGGCGCCTCGCTGCTCTGCAACCTCATCGGCTTCGTGTACCCCGCGTACATCTCGTGAGTGCCGCGCGGCGGGAGGGAGGGAGGGAGGCCGGGGCGGCTCGGCCGCTCGGAGGGAGACCCGCGGGAGCCCCCCTGGCGGTGCTGCCCCGGGGGTGCCCGGTGCTCGGGCTGCGGTAGCGGAGCCCGTTTCGTGGCGGTGGAAGCACGGCTGGGTGCGCGGCGAAACCCCGCGGAAGGAAACCCCCCGTGCGAGCAGATAGGCGCGGAAATGGAGGACTTGGCCCCGACTTTACTACGGGCAGCGAAAACACAGCGCCTGTCTCCTAATAATGGTGCGTAAATGCAGTCAGCATCTTTAAAAATACAGTCTTGGCTCCTGCGCGGTGCAGGATCTTTGCTTGGTCCTCCTCTTGAGGCTTTTGGTATTTTTTTTTCCAGGTATATTAAAGATTGACTTATTTTTAGGCCCCAATAAGATTAAAACTAGTTCTTCAAACGTCTTACAATTGCAGTGTTCAGAAACACACGGCTCTTTTTTTTTTTTTTTTCTTAACTGTCATTGGTGGGCACCAATTCATAAGACTACAGGCCAAGAACAAATAGCTCCAGAGAAACTTAGATTTTAATGTTTATAAAGAAACTTAAATTTTGTTTAATTAAAACATGAAAGTATAAGTAGCTTACCCACTTATAAGGCTTTAAAAGAGTTGCATAGGAATTATACTTATGAAATCATTTATAATTGTGGTCTCTTTTATATGCATATTTTATAAAACTATATCTGAATTGTTAATTTTGTTTTCAAACTTGGGCTTGGGTCTATATGCTTAAATCTGCCTTTATGCTGTGTGACTTAAGTCATTAAATGATATGAATATACAAATGAGCGCTGAGAACACTTGCATACTGGCACTTTTGTTGAATAAACTGGTAAAAGCTCTTATTGCTGGGAGGACAAGTTGGTATCAAATAAAATGCAGATACTGAGGTTTCTCTTCCTTATGTCTTTCTGCTTCCAAATCTGAAAAAATTTGTTTATCTTCCAGTAACACATTTACCATCCTATATGTAGGAAGATATTTTAAATCTTACTGTAAAAATGCCAGAGCACTAGCTCTTTGATGCTAGTACTGTGTTTTTCTTTAGCCACTGTATGTGGCATGGTCCTTGGCTACAAATTTCCTTAAAAAAAAAAAAAAAAATTCCAGTAATATGCACTTGAATACAACGCCGTTTCTGGCTTTACCATTTAATGCCCTCGCTGCGGGTGTCCTTACAATGCCAAAGCATTCCTAGGAGAAAATACATTGTAATGTTACGCTCAGGTTTATTTTGAAACGCGCTTATCCGTGTGGGTGATTGCAGCGCCGCGGAGCGTGGCTCGGGCCAGGTGCCCCAGCGGCCGAGGGCCCCGTGGGGTTGCTCCGCGCGCCCCGTTCCCCAGCGCAGAGCTGGTGGCGGCCTTTCCCGCCCGCAGGAGCCTGCCCCGGCCTGCTGGGGCGCCCGCGGAGCCCACCGTGCGGTTGGGCAGCAGCGAGGTTTGCTTCCCCGCTTTGCATGGAACACCAGGCCCACGGAAGGGCCTCCCAGGCGGCTCTCCCGCGGGTAGGGCTGCGCACTGGGGCTGCTGGAGGAGGCGCGGGAGCGGGTGTGCAGGCTGCAGGTGTTGGGATGAGCGTTAATGTGAAGTCTCAGCAACGGGACCAGCTGTGAAACCTCCCAGGAGGGCCCTGGTGGGGAAGAGCAGATTCCCTTTTCCCCAGTTTATTATGAAACAGATTGGTGTATCACTTATGTACTGTGGTTGGCTGAATTGCTTAGTATGAGAA
Source organism: Crypturellus soui (assembly GCA_032275445.1). Classification (NCBI taxonomy): domain Eukaryota; kingdom Metazoa; phylum Chordata; class Aves; order Tinamiformes; family Tinamidae; genus Crypturellus; species Crypturellus soui. The sequence goes on along the minus strand of JAUBNY010000635.1, from coordinate 971,317 downwards.
ATGGCTAAATCTCTGGCCTGGCGTCAGTGCCCGCGGAAGAGCAGGCCCTCGTGGGACAGCAGGGAAGATGCCGCTGGCGGCAGCCCCGCTCAAATCCCAGCCTTTCGTGCCACGTCGTCATCAAGGACCACCCATGAGGCTCTTACATAGGCAAAATTGATTTTTTTTTTCTGCCAGATCATCTATGTCCCAGAAAGAAAATCAGGATTAAAGGTTGTCATGCAGTCTGTCCTATTCCCACTATCCCTGTTCAGTACTCTGTGAAGAAACAAAGTAACTTGTCTTAAACGGAAATTTTATATTCGTTCGCAGGCTTTATATGCATTTTATATTTCTGTCTGCAGTACAGCGGCATTTAAAGCTATGCCGCAAATGATAGGAGCATTTTTTTTGTGTGTTTACTGAGGTTTAACTGCACAAAGGAATAGTCAGCCTTGGTGGAAGAAATGAGTGGTGGCAGTTTTAAAATAACTGCCAATATTTTCATTGCTTCTATAAACTTTCTGGAGTTAGCCTGTTTAAATGTAGCTCCACCCATTGCCAGCAGTGGTAGCAGCCACCACCAAAAGAGAAAAAAAAAAAAAGAAAAAGAGCAGGCAGGAAGGGAGCCTCTGATGACTAAGAAGTGTGTACAAATGATTTGCTGAAGTTTCACAAGTCCTGTCACGTTAAAGATTGCCAAGATGAAAATGTCTTTGGGCAATAAAAATGCTTGGACTTATTACTGATGTCTTAAGGGGAGAGAAGCAGTATAGCATAATCATACCTCTTAAGCTAATTCTTTGCTATTGCTGCAGTTCAGCTTTTCTTACTGTGTTAGTGCTGCTCATGTCATTCTATGTAAGAGTTAATGTAGACTGAGTGTAGAGAGGAGGAAATAGCAAAATTCAAGTCTTTAATTGAGTATTTTTGTGTGTTCAGGCCCTCTTCCTGCATGAAAAATGTGATGTGGTATCTTCATGTCCTTGAGCAGTATTCCATTGCTGCTTTATAGAGATGATTTGAGTGAGACGATGTAGGTAAACATTTTCACAATGCTCAGTTTAAATAAGAGCAGATATTTTGCAAAGTTGGTTTCCTTTATACCCTCTTCCCATTCAACACTCTTTTAATGAGGCTTGAAACACTAAAATATGCTTTAACTTTCGTGTGTGTTCTGCCAGCCACTTCCCCCAAACCTGATTGCTTTTTATCTTTTTGGTTTAGGAATAAGATGTTTAAAGTAAAAGCTCTATATCCATTAATTAAGAGAAGTACATGATTTGTCTAAAAGCAAGTAGCCACATACTGGAGAGGAATCTAATACAATAGTAAGTGTAGGAAAATTATAATTGCGTTTCTATATGTTACATTTAGATTTAAAAAAAATAAAGATCTTTGTGCCACAAGTCTACAGCCAGAACTAAGTTAATTGGAAGATTTCCAGTTTCTAACTGATGTAGGGAATGAATAACTGCTTGAGACATAATAAATACAAACACCTTACAGGACATTCTTAGTCAAGACACCATGCAGCATTAACACTCTGCGTGGACCGTGCTCTTGCTGAAGTGGTCTCTGGATACCTGGCTGATTGGGAAGCCTGCAGGTGTCCATGAAATGGTTTGGCTTGCACAGCTAGGGTTTTCTGAAGTAAATTTATAAGCTGCCTTTCCTTATGGAGAATCACAATACTTCTGAAACTTCCTGTGTAACTCTAAATGCTGGAAAAGCTGAGCTGGACTGAAGAATGAGGTTGAAAAAAAATTGGATTATTGTTAGCTGCAGTTCAAATTTTCATGTTTGTTTTGGCCATGTATTTTAGCTACATTTTAGAGGTATTTCTCCGTAGGTCTGACTCTTAAACACAGGAGGACTGGTAACATCCTGCTGTTACAAAAGAAAGGACACCTACTGTTATTGTGCATACAATGAACAAGACATAAATTCAGGTATTTGGGGGATGAGAATACTGAGACAACCATCTGCTTTTAGGAAAACAAATATTCCATGAGCTCTTGTGTGGGGGGCTCAGCGAACATCAGGTAAAACTTAAGTTTAGACTTTAAACAGAGGTGAAAATCAGTTTTAGAAATCAGTATCAGAAATCAGTAATAAAATGACTCTTGGATGTAGTCTCCACCATGCAATGTAGGTGGGCAGGGAAAAATGACTTCTATTCTGCCTTTATTGTTAGAAGAGTGTATCAGGGACCCAGTCCTGTACTCAGTAAGCAATAATACTGTATTTGATCTCTGGGCTTGCACCCTGAGCAATGCAAGCTGTGGAGAGGCAGTCACTAAATGTGAAATATTTTTTTTTTTCTTCCAGCAAAACTGCCACAAAGACAGAGGATGCCAGGAGTTTTGTGTCTCAGACTGTTAGCACATGGCTTCCTCTTGTAGAAACACAGTTCGTCTGTACTACAAAAGCAGTGTGTTTTTTTTTTTTTTTTTCCAAATTTCCTGATTGCATACCGCTTGCCTTTCCTGCCAGCACCTTGAGGGAGGACAAGCTGAAGGACTTCTGTGGTGCAGACAGAGCTGGGCACTACCCGAATGGGTCTCTCGGAGGGTTTTGGTACTGCTGCGGCTGTAGCGCAGGCACATCCTGCTGCGGGGCCGGGACACCGCGCGCTCAGACCCCAGCAGAGACTCCCCTCGCCCCTGCTGAGTGTGCACGTGCTTCAAATGCACCTTCCAGAGAAGGCACACGGAGGTGGCGAGAGGAGGGTACCCCCTTTGAGTTGAAATTGGACCCTTGCTCTAACATATGGCCCCTGAAGGGAGAGGGTGAGAATAAGCAGGGGTGACAGGACTGCTATTTATTTGCGGGCATCTTGTCCTTGTGCTGACTTAATGTATAGTTTGTAGAAGAGTGCCCTCTTGCTAGCCCAATTTCTCTACACAAATGAATCTGGAAGACCCTGCCTCTGTGGTGGTGTTTGGCATTGCCTCCTGCTCATACCTCGCTCTCCATGGATCCCCTTGCTGTCCCTACATGAGCTGCTGTCCCTTGGGTACACTGGTATTGTGAGAGTGGGGAGGTGCTAGGCTCACATAAATGCAAATACTACAGAGTATTAGGCAGAAGGATGTTTCCTGGATCTGGAAATGCATGGCTCTGCTAGCAGATATCATGAGGAGGAAGAAAGATGGAAGACAAAGCTTTTAAAAGCTGGGTGAAAATGAAATGATAAAGCAGATACAAATAATCACTTCATTGAAGTGATGCCAGTTGTCATCCAGGGTAAATCTGAAATCAGGGTAAGAGGGAGGTATAGGAGGTCTGTGTTACAGCTGAATGTTGATCCTACCAACAGTACTGGAAAGCTGAATTAAATTAAATATCAACAAACTGCTGCGTAAAGTTGAGATGCATTGGTAAGTATAAGACCAGAAGTACAGGGAATTCCTTCTTTTTTCAAGTTAAAGTGCCATATACAACTAAGGGGTTCAAAAATCTGTGTGTCTGCTCTTGCAGTGTATCACTGGTTAGGAAACTGAAGGAAGGTTGAACAAAATATATTTTTAACTACAGCGTGAGCACTGGCTTCAGTTTAAAATGTGCAGTGTGGTCTGAAATACATGGGTAGATGCATAGGTGTCTTACTGCACCCCAGAGATTTCTTGGCCTATCTTGTATCTTTTGTACTAAATTGTGTTTGTCCCTTTAAAGAGTCATGAGGTGTGCTTTGCATATTGCAGGGTTTTGAGTGATGACTTTGCATTCTACCAGACTAATATATTTTGACATGTTTTTTTCTGGTTTCTGGCTTTCACATCTTATTATCTGGACCTAACTCAAAAAAAAAAAAAGATTCAAGCCAATGAAATGACAACCTTTTTGTTTTGTTCTGTTCAAAAAATACTGTGTGTGTGAATTTAAACTAAAAATAACTTGTTATGTTGGAGCTAATTTGGAGTCGTGTGTAGTGGTCTTCTCCTGGAAAAGATCTTTGTCGAAATGAGCCAGATGTTTTAGGTGGCAACACTAAAATTAGGCCAGTATATATTATATTTTTTGTTGTTGTTTGGTTGGTTGGTTGGTTGGTTTTTGAGACATACACAGTCAAAATTGAATTGGGATTCTGAGACTGCAGTTATATAAACGAATATAGTTACATAAGGACCTGGACTGTCAGCAGCCTCAGCACTTTTTCCTTGGCCTCACCATTTTGCAGGTTATCAGGGAAGAGATCTCACTGCAAATGAGCCCAGCCAAGACGTTTCAGCTGGGTCACCTTCTGCCTGCACAATGGTAGTGGTGCCCGGGGCAGGTCATGTTCTGTACTGGACAAACATCTGGGCTGGAGCTGTCCCTATCCAGTCTACCAGGAAGTGTTTGCAATGACTGCTCTTAACCCCCGATGTGCCACTGTGCGTGGTTGTTTGAGGCTTTGAATAAAGTCCTCTACAATCAGTGTAAGAACAGCCTACAAAGTCCTTTGCAGTGATAAAAAGCTGACAGTGAATTTCTTCTTTTCTTTCTAAATTAGAATCTCTAGAGCTTGGATCTCCTTTCTATATTTTTTGTTGTTGCTTATAATTTTATGTGCTAATGGGACTGGCTTGTTCTTACGATGCACAAATAGCCACTACACGAAGACTGTTCTAAATTTGACTCTAATGCTAGTCTCACAGTCTGCATTCACTTCTGATCTATATCCTTTCACTTACTAATGGAGATTGCATTTGGAATACTACACCAATCGATTCATGATTTAACATGGAAAAAAAAATGTTCCTGGCTTGAGGTAGTGTGCATGATAGTTAGGTGCACAGAACCTTAGAGGTGTTACTAAAGTTCAGTCTAAATATAGTGAGATTCAAATCATGGAGTCATTATGGTTGGAAAAGATATTTAAGATCATCAAGTCTAACCGTAACCCTATCACCACTAAGCCTGCTGCACTACGTCCCTAAGTGCCTCATCTAAGAGAAGATAGTTCTGAAGGAGAAAAACTTGTTTTGGGTATTTCACAGAACTACATTGTACTTGCTGGTTCTCAAATATGAAGAATTTTCTCTGACTTCGTCTTACCCTGTGTAAGTAGAGGAAGGTGGAAGTAACTTTTGTCCTTTCATTTCTAAAGAGACATAAGCTGCAATATGAATTCACATTGGCCCTCCCCGCTGAGGGATGTCTTTTGAAGCAGAATATTCATCAAATGCTTGAATCTTCTTGACTGCAGTTAAAATTTTCATTCACTGATGGCCCTGCTGCATCAGTTCCCTGCTGCCTGGGCCCCACACACTTTTCACTTATGAGGTAACGTTGCTAGGTGATTCCTTAGCACGTTTGCTAGGTGTCTGCCCCAAAAAACTTACCCTGCAATACCTAGGTCAGACTGGGTTGTGCATTGAATTCCACCACCTGCAAGATACAGCGTCTAGGTGGTGGTGGATTTCATGCCACACACCAAATGGTTAAACCAGACAACTTTATATCAGCCTGTAGAGCTTGGGAGTACTTGACCATAAAAGTTTTTTATCCATGATTCCCTTATTGCTGATCAGAGCAATCTGTTTTTTTAGAATTTAAGCACTTCCCGGAAGAAGAATGAGGATACTCTGAGGTGCCATGTATAAGCATACGAGCTCCAGTGAAAATAACAGTTCTCAAGATCAAATGATAATTCGACTTTTGCATGTCCAGCCTGCAGGGCAGCCTGTATCTCCCTCAAATGAGTGATTCCTAAGTATAAAGGACAGGATTTTGGGGGTGGCTCATTCTCTGCATTGCCAAGATTCATATAGTTAGTGTGTGGGGGGTTGTTTCGTGTTATATCCTTTGGGGGTTAGTGTTTTCAAATATTTCTTGTGACATCAGGGCTAGTAATTAATAGTTTAAAACAAAAATAGTGTATATTCACATTTATTGCTTCACCACCTGAGGATTCACAATATTTCTGTTTGACTGAAATATACAACACACAGCTGGTGTGCTACCAGGACCTGGAGATCACAAAGTGATCACGAATACTTTGAAGCAAAGGGTGCTTGCTCTATCTTGAGAGTTTTGGTTGAGTGCATATGTTACATATATAAGCATATGTTGAACAAGTATTCCTACAAAGCTGAAGTACTCTAAAAGGCAGTGGATAGCTGACAGGAGAAAAAGTCTTCTTCTCAAGTCTGATACTTTTTGGTTTTAATTGTCATTATTTGTTTGTTAAAGATCTTTGTTTAAGGTCCATATGGAGGCAATCCTGTTCAATGTTCCAATTTGATAGGGTGGCCCTGAGCTTAAGGGACTGCAGCAGCTGATGGTGAGCATACCCATGGTATATTGGGACATACCCATAGCCCTGCAATGTGGAGCTCTTGAAGGTGAAGAGTGAAGAGTAAAGGATATTTTTTAAAAGAAAGAAAATATGTTAATAAAATATCTCATATTAGTACTGCAATGTCATTTGTCCTTTGAGATGAAGTTCTTCAATGAAAATTTCTGATTTTCATGATTTCTAAGATGACTTTAATGATACCAATAAAAATTAAGCAATATTTCCTTAATCTATGGATGACTTCAAACAATGACTGGGAATTAGCAAGGCTGTCAGCTGTTTCACTGCTGAGCATTCTCACACAAATAGCAAGCAAACGTGTGGATTTTGAAATCTCAGATATCCTTCATCAGTATGAATCCCTCTAATGGAGAGCTTGTCTGCATTACCACAAAGATTGATGCACTTAAGGCCTGCAGCAAGTTTTCTGTAGCACTGAGAAACTTTGCAGTTAGTTTAATTCTCTCCTTTATTTGTCCCCTTGCTCAACACTGTAAATTCCCTACTGATTTCTTGTGCTTTTTTCCTCTCCTTCCAGAAGTGTGGTGTCACACTTTGCAAACAGGCCAGACCCATAGCCCTCTTCCTCCCAGCCATCTGGGGATGCCTGTCGCAGAGCTCCCTATTCCGTGATACTAGAACAGCTAAAAGAGAGGTGCAGACCCAGGAGGACACTCAGGCGGTCAGAGCTGGGAGAGCAGCAGCTGGCCAGGGCCACTGCTGCCGCAGTTTTCTAAGAGCAGCAGCGCAGAGCTGCTGCCCTCCACCTGGGGAAAACCTGTTTTTCCAGTTGGGCTGATGGTACCTGAGCAGCCGCACCTAGTTGTGCTCCACAGTGTGGGGCCAGGGCTGTCATTGTCCCACACGGAGGCCCTTGCTCACAGCCTCAGCTGTAACCACGTCAGCACATGAGTGCAGGCAAGTGCAAAACGTTTGTGCTGCCTTTCAAGCTGAGAGCAGTCCAGTACCTCAGCCAGGTCAGAGTGTAGGTGTGTACCATGGGAGTGCCAGCACTTCCTCTAAAGCATGTCACATGAATGATTTCTTAACTTAGAAAACTACAGAATGTACTTGCTGAGAGCACTCTCTCTAGTTTTCTATATATCTACCTCCCAATCTTTATTACACATTGTAAAAGAAAATTTTACACCTTTGGCACGTCTCCCAGGTGTTTCTCCAGCGGCACTGTTACTTAATATTAAGGGAATAAAAGTGTAAGAGCTGTTTAATGAATTTAATTTAAATTAATCCTGTGGCATGAGTGGGGAGAGTGCTCTTGAATACTCTCAGGTTTCACATTATCCAATTCACCTTTGCTAGTATTTCATTCTAAAACCCCAGGCACCAGGACATGCCAGTGGTGACCTGCTGGAGAGCAGCTGTGCAGAGCAGGACGTGGGCGTCCTGGTGGACACCAAACTGACTGTGAACCAACACAGTGACCTTGTGTCCGAGGCCAGTGGTATCCTGGGGTGCGTCAGGAAGAGCGGGTCAGGGATGCCCCACACACTCAGCCCTGGTGAGGTCCAAAAGGACCCTAGATCACATACGCAATAAGTAAAGATATTTAAGACTCTCTTCAAATTTTTGAACTAAATTTATATATAATGATATAGATGCCTGCAGAACTGACAAAATACTTTCCCCTCTTGTCCTCTATCTAATGAATTGATGCTCAAGCATCTTTTGTTTTCTGAGCCTCATGTCTTAGTAAAAGGCTTTGCTATTCAAAGATCATGGACTTATTATATGATAGATAGTATGTAGACCTCTTCTGCACAGGCTTTGGAGAAATTTAAATCTGAGAATTAGTGTGTAACAACAAATGACTTGAAAACCTCACAGTGAGTAAAACTGGCACTATTGACCTGGTTATTTGTTTAATTTTCTTCACAGAATCAAGGCTATTGAAAGCCCCAACAAAGATGATGACACACAGTGGCTGACATACTGGGTTGTGTATGGTGTTTTCAGCATAGCAGAATTCTTCTCTGATATCTTCCTGTCATGGTTCCCTTTCTACTACATGCTAAAGGTAGGTTAATTCATTCCCGTCTGCCCTAAAACAATACTTTTGATGCAACCGGTATAATGTTTTCAGAACAAATAGATGACAACAGATTTCCTTGGAATAATCACTGGGTTGCACGTTATGTTTAAATGACATTACATGTAATTTGTTATTCTAGTACTGTGAAAGTGATCTTCCCAAGGCTGATGGTTTTGTATAGCAAGAGGAGAAGCTGGGGTGGATGGCAAGGGCAAAACTGAAGTGTTTTAGGAGCTAAAAAGTTGGTATATCTATATATATATACGATTTATATTCACATTAGCAGTTCTGAATTCATACAATGCATTTTCTTTCCCAATGTCTTGGTGGAAAAAATGTGTCAAGGATTTCTAAATGCCAGCACAACAGCCTTTCTGAAGAGCATGCAATTGTAATTCAGGCTGACCTAGCAAGTAAACACCAAGCCCAGATGGCTCTGATAATCGGTAGCAGAAATACCACATTTGCATGCAGTGGTGGTATGAACGGTAACGTATTACTCTCAGTTCAGCAGAAAGCCAACCGAGTGAAGGAAGCACTGAGGATAAATGCACAGCTCTGCAGGGTAACCACAGAGGGGACACGGTGCAGAAGGTTGCTGTCAGGGGTGGGGAGGAGGAGTATTACTGCTGTGTCGCTTTGGCTGAGAACCAGGGAGCAGTGCTGCGTGGGTGGGAGGATGGGAGAGCTTCCTCACGAGGAAAGGGGAAAGTCCACAGCCTGGTGCTCTCATTCCAGCTGACTAAAACCCCTCAGTGCAGTTTGTGGTGTCTTGATGTTGCCTTTCTGATCTTTTGGAATGGGAACACAGATAGTTCACACACGCAGATTTCAAAGTCTCCGATTTTTCAAATGTGCTAAGTATTATCCATGCTGGTATTCATTTTCTACAGCTTGTAGACTGTACTCTGGACTGAGGCTTGGCTGCTTGCTGTTTCTATTTACTTTGATATGGCAGACCCAAACTCTAATCTTATTTTTGTAATTTTTGTGATTCAGAGCTTATTGTCTGCAACAATATAGTTTTAAGTGCACTGGGAGTTTTTACAGATTAATACAAGACATGCTGAAGCACTCATTTGGAAGTACATGTTACAATGTTTGCATATACTTTTCTTCTTCAACTGAGAACTATTTTGGATGTCCCTGGGTTTTATTTCTCTTTAGTCATGCTAATTTCTGTTTCTTTTCATTGTTCTCTAAAGCACAGACAGTTTTTACAATTCATAGAAAAAAAAAAAGTCTTCCATCTTTTTCAATATGTCTCTTGATTATTTCCACTTTCATGAAAATGAACATTTGTTTTGAGAATGTACATTTGTTTGAAAATGAACATTTGTAAAGCACTCAGTTGAGTTTGGATCTGCAGTCACATAGGGCATGTTTGTGTTTTGGCAGACTTCTACCTGCAGAGGCACACAACTGATCGTAGGCCCCCACAGCAATCTAGCTGCAATCGCTTCATCTGTGGTAGTGCAGAAACTAGATGAATTCTGTGCTGTCAGGGAAGAACAGGCTTTAGCACCAGACTTTAGCATCAGATCCACGTGTTTTAATCTAGCCGAGGTGACTGCGAGACTGCAGCAATTGCTATTTACTAATGCCATGTATTATTTAATGTTGAATTACTTCTTTCAATTAACTGAGTATCCCTGCTAGGCATTCTGATTCGTAAGCATTTTGCTGTGAACAAAAATACTTAAGAAGCGTCTCTCTCTCTCTCTCCCCTGGGATAACAGCATCTTTTAAGCCATTCTGATAGGCAGTCACAGCCACATACTTGAAAGAAGTAAGCTTAAAGCTTGCCTAAAAGGTTGTTAAATTGGTTTAGTGGCATCTTCCATAGAATGCAGTTGTTTACCCCAGGAAAGAGCTCTACTTTTCGAAGGGATGTCCTATCAAGATGTCTCTCCAGCTCCAGATATATCATAGATGGTTTTATCTAGGGGAAAGAAAAATAACCTTAAAAAAAAGTAGCAATTTCTTCCTGATGTAGTAGGTTAAAGATACTTGAAGAGATGGGCACAGTAGAATTTTATCTTGATGTGGCTTGCAGTGAAAACTAGGCCAAAACTTCATGTGTCTGAACTGCAGAATGTGTACAGCTTTCAGTGTCCATATCTCTTCTCTGATTCTCTGGGGAAGATAGTGCAAAATACTTGGAAGGGTTACCTGAAGAAAACTGTGCAGTTTTCATAATGCAAAAGATTCTTTTTTTTTTTTTTTGTTGAGCTTTCATCAAAACCTTCCTTTTAGGATAACCTCCACTGTCTCGTGCACCTCGTAATAGTGAAATTGTTGTTCAGGAGTTTCTTATGTGGCACCAGAGTAGTATTTAAGTGCAGTTTTCCAGGGGAAAATCAAAAGTATGAGGGGAAGGACGGAGACAGAAATATCTAGCTATGCACAATGGGTTTCTAAAGAATACTGTAATCAAATCTGTTTCTAGGAAATGCTTTTATGTTATGCAGTGAACTGGAAACTTCATAAATAAGTAAAAAGCCTTGCTTATGTTTTAAAAACGACTTTCTCTAAGAAGCTCTGGTGCACTGAAACAGCCTTCGCTTTTTCTTCAGCCCCTGGAGAAACAGCTATGTGAAGATACATGTACTGAAAAACTTGTGAAATCTAACTTATTGAAAGACATGCTGTTTGCCAACGCCATTAAAAGGGCTTTCACTTCATTGCATAATTTTAAGTTGCCTGCAGTTTTACTGTAGCTTATATGATTAGTTTGATACTTCTCGTTTTTGGTGTTGACACTATGTGTTTGGGTGTGAGGTTTTTCATGAGGAAAAGTTCAGATTTTATGTATTCTTCTTCCTTCTGTCGCTCTCTCCACCCTCGCAAAAAGATGTGGGAATCCTCAGTGCACACCACCCCACTCTGTTGCTTTTTCAAGGCAACAAAGTAGGAAGGGCAGGAACGTGTCTTAGCTGCATGTAAGTGATTGAGGAACCAACACCTTCCCTCACGTCTAGCTAGAGAGACTAACCTTTTGTCTAACCAGCCGTTTTGTCTAACCAGCTGTTATAGCACTCATGTTTTTTAAAGCAGGTTTCTTTTTCTTCTAAAGCAGATTAGCGTAACTGCTGTCGCTGCAGCCCTCCCTCTTTGTCCCATCAGCCCACATAAGGCCCCTGCAGCGGGAGGCTCGCTGGGTGGCCTGGCCACGCGCACCCACGCGCGATGGTGGCGCGCGCCGTGGGGGCGGCAGGGCGGGCTCCCCGGCTCACGTGCGTCCTCGTCCCCACAGTGCGGCTTCCTGCTGTGGTGCATGGCGCCCAGCCCCTCCAATGGCGCCGAGCTGCTCTACCACCGCGTTATCCGCCCCTTCTTCCTGAAGCACGAAGCGCAGCTGGACAGTGTGGTGAAAGACCTGAAGGACAAGGCTGCAGAAACTGCAGACACCATCACGAAAGAAGGTGAGGATTCTGTGATTTTATGATATCAATTAGAAAGTATTCTGCTTTGCAACCCTAATATTAAAGTTCTTATTTTCCATCTCTGGAAGAAAATCATGCAAGAAGATTATGTAAATTTTAATGGAGAAGTTAAGATTTGGATGAAGGTACGAAGCAAAGAGGATTGCGGTCAATTTTAGCTTCTAGAGGTGTGGTTACGTTTGATGAAAGCAAGCTGTTAACCAAATAATGGGTAACTAGCTCTCCCCAACATAGATATCCAGACAAAGATATAAACAGGTCAGCACATCCTCACAAAATAGCTTCTGTAAATACAGTTACTCTTTCACTGCATTCTTGCATCTGCTAAAATGCCATCTCAAAATAGTATGTAAATGAAAGAACTGCCCAAAACCTTGTAGTGCAAAACCTTGTATTCCAAACAAACAGCAGCCTGTAAAATTAAGTTTCCTCTCTATGTAACTATTGTGTTTTTTAGCGTGGCTTCCTAATTGTGTCACAACCTGAAGCTTGCTTAGTTTCTGCTTTTATTACTTTGCATTCCAAACTGGATGCTTAAACTCTATACTGTCTTATCATAATTTTATGAGTAAGGAAGGGGGTTTTATTAAGTAGCTGAAGTAAAGATCTATCTAAATTCAAGGTATGTGTGGTTTTTATTTTTGGTTTGGTTTGGGGTTTTTTTGGACAAGAAATTTCAGAGCACCCTAAATCTCCTTTCCCCAGGCACCACATGCAGTGTGATTTCCTCTTACCTAACCTTTTACCTTACCTCTTGCTGTTTTTCCTGTCAGCATTGCCGTGATCTGCCTTTCTCTGGTATTCTTGGAATTTTTGCTGTATAACCCTCACTGAATCATTCTTGTTAGGGAGAAAACCTAAAGACTATTCTTTCATCTCACACATTGGATTCCTCTGTCTTCATTCCATCACTTGCTCCTCTTTCATGTTTTTAGATAATAATCTGCATATATGTATATATTTTTAAGAAATCCTATCCACACTGAGGCACACGTGTCAGCATTATTTGAGCATTGTTTCAGCAATGTGGTAGTAACTTCTTGCTGTGAATTGTAAGGAGGTCCTAAAGACTGTGAGTTAGTTAGACCTATTTTCTCCTTAGAACAGTAAGGAGACAGTCTGTGCTGTTTATTGTGCTGCTGCTCATGTATGGTGTAGATTCAGTATACCATTTATTTTTGAAAAGCCTTATATTTTATATTATCAGTATCATCTCTCTAAACGTGCGCGTAATATTTATATATTTATGTGCATACAGGCACACACACTTTAAAACTACTGTTCCTTTTGTAATTTGAGAGGATGGTAACATTTTTACACAGCTCTGAAGCAGTGTGTGTATAAGCCACTTGGTTTGTAGACCGTTAAAATGAAATATTTTTATTTTCTCTCCTGCAGCCAAGAAAGCAACAGTGAATTTGCTGGGTGAAGAGAAGAAGAGCACTTAAGCTATTAACTGGATAAAGAATGTTTCCCTTACCACCTCCTTTATATAAAGTTTGATGTTATTGGGGATAGTGGTATAACTTTAATAATGTTGCCTTGGAAACATTTTGATATTAAAGGAATGTGTTGTCACTTTGCTTACTACTTTGCCGTTGTCTGTATAGAAAGTAAGCATTTTTATTTAAAAGTAAAGTAATGCAGTGGGTGTAAGCATCTAAAATTATTGAAAATATTTTATTCATCTTCAGGCAGAAGAAATCTTTCAGTAATCACTTCTGCAGTAACATAAATGGAAAGTATGTATCCCACAGGCTCTGCACTTTAGTTGTCTCTTTGTGCATGTAATTAATCTTAACTGTGGTGTGTCTGCTAATGTAAAATTTTGTGTGAGGAAAATGTAGCCTGAAAGGATTCTCTTGAATATGCAGGAAATTACTGAGAGGTGGCATAATGGATGTATTCCCCATTAATGAAATTGTAAATGATGAAACTGTTCTAGGCGCCTGATAGGGATTATTCACTCTTGCATGTTTCATTGTAACTTGCAGTATTTGGTACAGTGTGTGTATTCTTAAACGGGTAGATACTCAATATAGGAAAGAGTAACTTAATTCATGTGATCCAGTTTACATAAATGTGAAATAATTTGCCAGAAATTGATGCATTAAATTGAGAGCAGAAGATTCCTAAAGTGTAACCCTTGGCCTTTTCTTGCTAGAAGTTATCATGTAAAATAGAAAACAGAGTGCCTTGTAAGATGACATTAGAAAGCACAAACTGCTTTTCACCGAGGAGTGATGCCACTACTGCCCTGGATGTCAGTCCCAGATGGACATCGGTGCTTCGCAGCTCGACCCCTGTGAGCTTGTCCTGCTCGTGATCGTTTTGGAGCCTCTCCTGGCTGCTCTGCTGACAGCAGCTCTGCATCAGCACTGACCCTTCTTGACAAAAGGAAGGCTCTTGGTTGCTTAATCTGCTCCTGGCCAAACAGCGTGGATGCAAGCTAAGTTATTAATGTGTCATCTTGCAATTCATGGAATAGAATTGAATTCAGAATATGGAGAAGTTTAAGCTTAAATTTTTGATATGATAAAAAGTGACTTCTGTACCCACCAGACTAGTTGATTAGGTTGTAACCTTAGGATAGTCACTCTTGGCCTTCCACAACACATTGATATATAGACATTCACTCTTAAATTTTCAGGCACTAGAACTGTAAAAGAAAGAAGCATGCACTATTACTTTGCAGATCAGTTTTAAATGTGAGAGATACCTATTATAATGAGATATAGTGGTGTTGGTGTTGTAAGTGTAAGCTCTGTGCACCAAAGCTGCAAAACACAGCCTTGACTTTATCAAACAGCACCTACAGCTGGCCAAAGAGCAACTAGAGCAGGGACATGGGAGACCCACCGTGCATCATTTTCAGTCCTACAGCGTATTCGGTTTGTCATTTGAAAGAAGAACACAGAATACTGTAGTATGTACATGAATACATTTGAATGATTATTCAGAGATACCTTTTTTTGTTACAAATGGATGTACAGCAAAGAGCAAAGTTTTACAGCAAAGCTGTAGGTGTGAGCAAGTAGAAATTCTGAGCGACTCAGTTGTTGTCCTGGCTTCCTCTGTCTTTAGCCCACTGAACTTTACAAACCATACTGAAGCCTAATGTTGTATTATAAACAGTTAAATGCATAGCAGTTGTATGTGGTCAGTGTAATTTAGTTCCACCTCATAAAATAAATAATCTTAAATAACAGTACTTGTACTTAGTGCTCTATTTGGTTTAGCTACAAAGTGTTACAAAAACTGCATTTCTAAAAACTATTGGTAAGTCTGAGACTTTCCAAAATCATGCAGACCTGTAGCAGAAACAAAACTTAATTCCCAAACAAATCATGATTTCTTTCAAATTTCACTATTATCACTGAGAAAAAGCACTTTCGGGTAAGTAAGTGTTAGAGAAACATTCAGTTACATTTCTCGGAGAACTTGTTTGGCTTTAGATCAACTTCCTATATTTAAACCCAGTATTTCTTAATCCAACAGCTAAATTTGTGCTCCTTATCAGACTTCTTCTTGAGGGTAGAACTATCACTTGTTTGAAAGCTGTTGTTAATATAACTTGATCTTGTTTGCATTGTTGCAAACACGAATGACCATCTGCAGCATTCATGGGCTTCTACAGCTGTTTAATTCTGAGAGTTAAACATATTATGTCCTCAAAGACGGGTGATTCTGTTCTGAAAGAGAGAAACTTCTGAGAAGACTTCAGTTAAAAGTAAAGATGCAGTACTAATTGTGCTGTCTTAAGAAAAAACGTATTTTCTGGAACAAGATACCATTTCTTGCAAATAACTCCACTGGGCTGGTCCCTTTTATCAGTGCTCTTCTCAAAGTTGTCTTCACAATATTTGTAGGATGATGTTAATAGACACTTCTATTCAATGTCTGTGCTGAAGTTGTATATGCTAAATAAAAATGGATACCAATAAAGAGACTGATGGGACTGGTAAATCGCTTCAGTATTCCTTGAGTATCTTATAGCTCAACACATGTAGAATCATAGAATCATTAAGGTTGGAAAGGGACCTCTAGAGGTCATCTAGTCCAACTCCCCTGCATACACGAGGTCACCTAGAGAACCTGGCACAGGACTGCGGCCAGGCGGGTTTGGAGGATCTCCAGAGAAGGAGACTCCACAACCTCTCTGAGCAGCCTCTTCCAGTAGTCCATCAACCTCACTGTTAAAAAAAAAATTCCTTAAATTCCTGTGAAACTTTTGGTGTTTCGGTTTGTGGCCGTTACCTCTAGTTCTATCGGTGGCCACCACTGAAAAGAGGCCATAATGAGAGAAACGTAATGAGTTTAAAAGGCAAAGTGTCTTTACAGATACTCGCTTTTCTACCCAAACTTCTTTCCTGCAGCACTAGTAGGAACTTCTAAAAGAACTTGTTGGAAAGATGTGCTCTTTGTGGCGAGCTCTCGTGGTGGAATGTGGCAATTGGAGCGCATCCCAGCTCAGCAGAGCAGCTGGGAGGCCAGAGCCGAGCCGCGAGCGCTGTCCTGGCTGGCCAGTGCGACACTCTGGACCACACATCCTACCAGCAACACCACGGGCTGCGTCTCAGGAATGCAGCGTCCTTTAGAAAGGGCTACAGGAAACAATATAAGCTATGCGTACTCCAGGCTGTTTTTTCCTTCTGCTATTGATTTTCTCATCTTCCATTAAGTATATAAATAGGAATGGTTACACAGAGTTCTTTCTGCCTGAAGAAGTAGAACGTTTCTTCCTGTTTACTCCATACATTTCCAAATTTAGCAAGCAGAACAAGAGTTCTTAGGCAGAGAAAAGCAATAAAGACCCTGTGATGATACAAATACCACTTATGATACTAAAATAAAGTGGAACTTACCGAAACAAGACAAGGTAGCTCAGGAGGACTATACTTTTTTGTAAGCAGTAGACTAATCCTTCCTAGGTTAAAACCTCACAACTTCTTTTAATTTTACAAACATGAAGTTCCTTGAGTTTGCATTTTGGTCTTGTCATTTTTTTTTACAATAAGTTAGACAAATAATTTTGCAAATTTGTACTTTGTACAAATATTCTGAAAATCAATGTAAAAATAATGGGACTAATTAATTCCTTAATCTTCATCCTGTTTCAAACTCAACTATAATTCTTATGCACATAAGGCCAAACAGGGTTTTTAAAAGTAAACAACAAGTTCTAGGTCATGCTGCTACACAGAATTTTGTTAAATAGTATACTACTTAGGCTCAAAAATCATCTAACTAGAGATAAAGGAAAACAATTCTAAACAAGTTGCCACTACTGCTAAGAATATAGCAACTACATTAGCAAAATCCTACTATATCAAATCTTAGTGGGAAAACCATGCTAAGATTTTTGATTATTCGGAGAGAGACACCTAAGAATTTCCTGTACAGTGTATGTTCTGCAAGCAGAGTAGACTTCAGCCTTTTATTTCCAGAGAAATTCTACATCCTGTGTGATGAAGCAGTACTTGGGGAGTAACAACATGAAAACCACTAAGGGAATCCTCAGTTGCACAACCATAGAGATAAAACGTCTTACAAGTAATTCAATGTGCCTTCCTGATGTGCCTGAGCAAGAAACTCAGGTGACTACGTGAGCTCATGAAATAGTGAATTTAAAAAAAACTGAAGTGGAGCTTCCTTGAATTTAGCAGCCGCTGGGAAAGATGCGTTTACTGTAGGCAATGGAGTTCCACAAAACAGGCACCTTACATGTCTACCACTTTGTATTACTGCAATTGCATGCTTGCAGGTGAATACCGAAAACTCCACTCCAATCGAACACTTCAAGTCCTGCTATCTGGTCAAAAAATGAAACAAAACCACTTGGATGGAGAAGGCAGAAGCTCCTGCTGTTTTCCTGAGAGGCAGAATGGAGATTGCTGCTCTCTGAGCTGCAGGGTGAATCCCCGTGCAGCAGCTGTCTTTGCTAGTGCTGCCGCCTTCAGGAGACCGTGGTTCTGCTCAGCGCTGCTGGGATGAGTCTGAGCTACAGGAAATTCCTACAGAAGACAGTAAATGCCGGATAGCCTACATAACAAGACTGCCAGGTACCAAACTCCTTAAAGAGATGTCCATTTTTTGAAAAATGCCATTTTCTATTGCTGGCATTAAGATTAAGAATTCCAGTGTTCTTGCAGTGCTTTTCTCCCTGCCTCCATTTCTGCAGGTTCCCAAATAGACTATGTAAAACACGGAACTGTCCTAACAGGCTCATTTTTAACACTAGAACTAAAATGCCAGAAGACAGTTTCCTGGCAGAACTAGCAGTGATCTGAAGACACTGATATATTCACAACTGCAATGCCATAGACAGTAGGTACTCAAACTGAGTCATTTTTCTCAACAAAGGGAGAAAAAAAAAAGACAAAAAAAATGCATTCGATTTTGAGAACTCCTTTAGGACATTTTTTTTATATATACACATTATATATAAATACAAATTACTACCAATAAAAAGAGGAAACAAAATTACACTAACATACTTTAAATGAGCTGTACCTATGGGAATTCCATTCTATTGTATGATACTGTATTTGAAATTTAATCAGGAAGTGTCTATGAGTTTCTTTACAAGGTCCTACATTTTAAAGTGACTAGTTTCATTTCTTCAACTGGGTAACTCAGCAAGCAATACAACTATGATCTTTGCTTTATCTATACAGCATACTGCAGACAAATATTTTGGATGTTCAACTTAGGGCCACTGCAAACAGATACCCCATGATTTAACTTCAGTATTTTTTTTAATGTCAGTGGCCTATACCTGTGACTGGAAATGTTTATACAGAACTATTATAACTTTGCAAGAGTCCATCCACCTCCATTTAATACTATGGAGCAGAGTTTATTATCTTACGACATAATTTCCACACAGCTGCCATTTTTCTGAAAATACAGCTTCAAAGAAGTTATTCAACTATCAGGATGGGCAAGAAATACCCAGAGCTCCAAAATCTGTGGTGAATTGTGGTCATTTATAGACTGACTGTACTCTCTGGTCTTTCTTGAACACTTGCTACGAGCTCCCAAGTTGCAACTAGCTGCTAACACTTTCTTAATTGTGTACAGTATAAGCAGCTAAGTAGCAGCCTCTGGCCAAGTCTACTTACTTGCTGATCTGCCTGCTCTCCATACCACCAGGATTCCCTTCACTCATGGAAGAACAGCTTGATCAGCTCCTCAGGCTTAGGTGCTTTTTCTAGGACAGATCCTCCAGGGACAGCACATGTAAACTGTTAAGTGTGCAGAAACAAATGAAGTTAGTATCTTACTCTGCTAGATCACAAGATGTCTAGCTAGCTAGAAGGGTCTAGGTAGCTTAAAACATTAAAATATTATCTCTACACTATGTAGGAGACATCTTTAATAGGGCTGTGGGGGAGAGAAATCAACACTTTTCACAAGTATTTTACAATTGGATTTTTCAAAATTAACTTGTTGCCTTTATTGATACACTTGACAGTTGTGAAAGGTTACAGAATCATTTTTCTGCTCGCAACAGAGACCATCCAGAATTAAGATAATCACTTAACTTCACAGAGAAATGATGTACTAAGGCAAATAGTTCTCTGGTATCTAGCCTGCATAAGATTTTTTTTAAGCTGAATAATACTGCATATTTCTTCTGGAAAGAGTAATTCTCCCACCCGCCCCATTTTCTTATGTTCTTCCACTTCCAGAACTGGATGTTAGCTTTGCAGTTTGGGTGTGAAGATAGATTCACTGTGACACAGCAGAGAGGCAGTTACATGCATCCCAGTTCTGGAAAAAGCAGACAGTTCTATTCAGCTTCACTGGTTCTTGCCCCTGCCCTCCCCCCCCCATATCTTTCACTTCAAAGTTGCAGTCAGTAACGTGGCCATCCATATCCATAGTAAGTAATGATTATTCCAGTTGCGAGCTCATTTCTTTTTCTTCCCTTTGCCTTTCTTGCCTCCCTCTCCTTGCTGAAGACTTTGTTCACCAGCTCCCATTTTTTGTGTTCTTGTTTTCAGTTTGGGAATAGTTTCTGCAGCATACAGCATCACCGATTTACCTGAAAATAAATAGTGTGCAATAAACACATCATAGGTAAAGAACATTCGCACCATTTGGAAAGTTATAATGTTCAGACCCAGACTAAAGTGGATACAAAATGCTCTTTTTACTTTCCACATGCATCTGGAAAGCCTTAGTTGGATTTTTTTTAAGCACTGAACTGAAAATATCACAGCTTGCTAGAAGCCTGTCATTAGTTGAATCACATTAAGACTTCTCTTGCAGAGCCATCAAGACTGAGGTATTCCTTCTGGATTACTGGTGTCAGAGTGACCTCACGGCCTCCAAAGCATCTACACCCTTCCAGCAACTCTCTCCCCTACTTTTCAAGGTAGTTGGCACCAAACAACCAAGCAAATCGTATAAGCATCTTTAGGAAGACTAGTGTCTTCCCCCACAAGGAACACAGCTTTAAATATTCACCTTGCCAACAGAATTCTTAGATGATTCTAACTTTAGCAATCTACTTGCACCGCCTGTCATACATATCTTTCTTCAGAAAATTTGCTTTCCTTTTGCATTCCGAGTACTTATCAGAAAAAAAAATGCAAAAGCTGTCACATTTGCTTGTTTACTAATTAACAGGAACAGCTCCTCCTGATTAACAAGTTATGAAACTTTCAGGGTCCATCCCATTTTAATTTGTGGAAATAAGCATACATTCAATATTGTAATTTATCAGTTTGTCACTTGTAAAGATGCTTGAGGCATGTAACCTAAAAAGGGTGGAATTTAGCCATTCTAATACCAACACCCATTCTGAAAAACTACATCCTCCACATCCCCAAAATGAACAGTTGTTTTGCTCACTAAAGCTAGCATACAACTTTACATCCTTTTTTTTCCAAGCACTGAATAAAAAGGATTAAAAACAACAGTACTTTACAAATTCCCCCTTTTTACTGTATTTGATTTAAAGAGGTGAATTTCTTTGATGTTGAATTCCAAAACTTTTCATTCCAACTCACTGAGCAAGGTTGATAATACAAGACAAAAAAAAACAAAACCAAAAATTCCTGTTTTGCTAACAGTTAAACATCTAATACAGATGCTCTACTCACGTGTTGGAAATTGAGGTAAACATGGGTTGCCATCATCTTGTTTGAGCTGAATTCGTACTCTACCCCTGTACTGCACATCACGATTCCACTCTCTTGGATACATCTTATTTTTCTGTCATATGAAAGGAAAAACTTTTTTTTTTTAACTAGGAATATGAAACACTGGAATGATTTTTCTGCACAAGTTTTCCAGATAAATATATAAGTCACAGCAGCCTGCAAGGAATTCTTCCGAGCATATCAAACCCATAACCCCAACTCTGCATCAGTGTCATCCATCATTTGGCCAGTGTACTAAAATCCAAAGCAATGACTTAGCTTTTCCAGAAGCACATTTACTGAGTAACTTGCTACCAAGCCTGTCCGGCTATTCCACCAACTGGATTACAGTGACAGAGGCTTTGTTTCATCTCTATAGCACAAACCTTTCTGGAACACCTTGAGATAATACACCAAGAGGCCGAGGCCCGCTGATTTTGGATACTTGCATCTTTCATTTTTTGTTAAAACAATGTTACAGACTTCTTCTTTGTACTGGCTATTTTACAGGCTGCCATAACCAGAACATTTTTGTCTTCTGAAAACCTAAGTGCTTTTTTACAGACTTTTGAATGTCAGCCATTAAACTCTGTCAACCATCTCATTACTTTAATTAAGTGAAATAAGAATTCAGCAATATTTTACATTAACCAAGTTAACCAAGACCAAGTTTTTTGTTATTATTACCTCTACAAGTACATTGAATCCAACTGCTGCACACACATCCTGGATTTCTGTAGACGTTGGATTTTCAACAGCCTATAGAAACAAGAGTTATTTATTTTTAAATATTTAGTTACCTATGTGGTAATAGTTTGATTCAAGGTTTCCACCTATACTCTACAACTAGAAAAAGTGGATGAGGAAAGACAAGGCACAAACCATGACAAATCTGCTGTAGAGTCATTTGTGAGCCCTTCTATGGTCTAGAAAACATCAAAAAGAAAAAGAAAAGTAGAGATGTCACATCAGAAGAAAAACAGGGAAGAGATGAAACAGAATTATTTAGAACAGGGGAGAAAGAATTGCCTAGGAAAAAAATAAGTGAAATGAAGCTCCATTTGTTACACTATTACTAAATAAAAAAAAGAAAAAAAAATGAATTATGACAGATAACAGGAGGTTTCCTTGCACAGGACAGCAGATCTCTCCCATAAATAAACTTTTAGGAGATCCCTCACATAAATACAACTTCTATTGAAACTTATCTTTACATATCCATATTTTGTGCTTTGTCACTTTTTACTGTCAAGAGCTTAAAATGCATATATGTGGTACATATATTTAGTTGTTTTTAATGCATCCAGAAATAGATACAATAATCTCATTCTACAGTATTTTAACAAAGAATTTTTATGCTATAAAAGGCTTATTTCACTGCTTATTTTTTTAAAACTATCAGTAAAGAAATCAGTTTCTTGATAAATCAGATCACCAATTATATATGCTTTAGCTTACTACTGCTGTCTGTATCACTCATGTAAGTTCTGTAGTAGATTATCAAGTGTATTATCTTTTATTTTTTAATTTCCAGGTACTAGACTGTTTGCTGGGAGGCAAAATGGAAGATCAACAGCTTTGTCTGAGACTTAGCTTTATTTTCCAATTCCCTATGTACACTGCAAAGAAAGACGTTGTATTTCCCTGCCACCCACAAATTACTTTGTCTATAGGTATCCTTCTTCCTTCCGCTATTGTCTTCTTGTTATTTAGATATGCAGGATAAATGCAGATGAATCTAGAAGAGAAAACATTGCAAGATTAAGTATGCAATATAAACTCCGTTTGTAATCAATGGTAAAATAAAACAAAACAGCCCATTTCTGTAAAAAAAGACAGCCCATTTCTATAACACAGCTATTCTGAACTGCAGGAACTCCTGTTATTTTTTCCTTGACTAATTTGAAACACATTGCAAAATCCCATTTCCATCAAAGACACTTTGTAAGATATCAGTTCAAAGGCAAATGCAGACAAAGGAAGGAGCTACCTCCTAGGCTTTTGGGAAGAAAAATAAAAAAAAAAGGTTGAAAGAGCATGTTTGACTTACAGCATCTCAAAAAATAAATACACACATTGCACTCAGAAGCTCAGAAAAATTACAGAAGTCTTCCTTGAAAAGTTCTAATACCCTCACTGACGATTAAATTTCTTGATAAAGTCAAATTTTATCATGGATTTTTCTCCATTTCCCATGCTCCCTATTCTTCCCATAAACAAACTGTCCAAACTCAGACAAGTTACAAAGCTTCTGAAAAACTATGCTTAAGAGACTCACTAGAGCTAAGATTTTGTTAAGATATTCAACTGTTTTAAAGCACATGTTAAGGTCAAAAGTGACAGAACCTCACTCTTGCTTCTCCTCAGGCAAACTTACTAGCATAGCAGAAACTAAGGAAGTCAAAATTGAGCAAACTATCTGGAGTAGACTGGTATTCAGTGAGCTGGAGACTGACAAAGTGTCACTGATGGCGGTTAAAAGGCGGCATCTCTGAGAAGAGAGTCTGCTTCACTGAAAGTCTACCTCACAGAAATTAGCCTCAGTCATCTCAACTCCCAATAGTCTCCTACTCCCAAACATCTTTCCAATGATATTTTCTCCTCTAATTACATTATAAGGCAGCTATAGATTTCATGCAAGTGGCAGAGATCTGCAAAAATAATTTTAAAAAATCCCATTACTGAAATTCACAACAACCAACACACTGCAATGATGTCTCCTCCTCAGTTTACTTTTTTGTTTTTTTTTGTTTTTTTTTTGAGAGAGAGATTTAAACGAGATGGTTGTACAACATCAAGCACTCCAGTGCCCGGGAAAGCTAAATTCTCACTTCCTATATCACAGAATAAATAAGCAATAATCTCCCCAATGCCACCTTTGTACAGGCTGGACTTTCTCTTCACGCAGGCATGGAGGGGCTGCATGACTCAACCAGTTGCAGACCACAGGGCTGTACATCTCAACTGTACTCGCGAAAACTGAGCTCTCCTCAACCACTGCAGAAGGTGTTTGGGATGACTAAGCATTTCAGCCACACTAAACTTAATATGAGGCCATTAGCCACATTATAGTTGTAGCTGGCCTTTGACAATAATAATAATAGAAATACTAACAACAAAACAGCTCTACAAGACCCCAGCACCCCGCACAGAGCGTCGAGAACCCCGGTTCCTTTTTATATATGGAAAACGGCCAGAGTCAGTGAAAACGAACAGCTTAAAGGTAAACGCAACCCACCGCCCCCAACCGAAACACGACAGCGCGAACGAGCCAAGAGCGCGTCACCCTCCCGCCCGGCAGCTGCAGAACAGGCCCCTTCCCGATACGGAGGCGGCGGCGTGGCAGGGCGCAGGCCTCGCTACCTCTCCTTATCGGCCGGGGACGCGGTGGCGGCCGCCGCCATGATAACGGCAGCAACGGCCCTCCCACCGTCACGGCCGCTCGCCGGGCCGCGTCACGCCACCACCAGCCGCACGCCACGAATCCCGCCCCTCCTTTCCTGGGGGCGACTGTGGTCTCCGATTGGAGGCCTTTGCTGTCTGTCAAAAGCGCCAGCCTATAGAAAGGCTCTACGTGCACAGCGGCAGGGGGCCCGTGCGCTCTGCACTGCGCAAACGTCTCTGGTGTGGGGCGGGAGGCGGTGGCAGTTGCTGCGGGGCGTCCGTTAGGGAACGGGCAGGGCGATGTCGGGCGGGGAGCGGGGCCTATGGCCGGGCCCATGCGTTGGCCACTGGGCGGGCAGAAGGGTGTGCATGCGTGCGTGTGTGTGTCAGAGC
Organism: Crypturellus soui; assembly: GCA_032275445.1. Taxonomy (NCBI): domain Eukaryota; kingdom Metazoa; phylum Chordata; class Aves; order Tinamiformes; family Tinamidae; genus Crypturellus; species Crypturellus soui. The sequence continues at coordinate 946,627 of JAUBNY010000635.1, read as the reverse complement.
GTTGCTCCGATGGTCGTGTCAGCCCCGCGGCTCTGTGCGGCACAGCAGAAGCGACGCCGAGGAGCCCGCTGGCATTTTCAGCCTGCGTTGAAAATGGCGCTCCGCTGCTCGGAGGCGCCCGCCGCTTGGTGCGCGCGGCCTTGGGGTGGTGCTGTGGAGCAGCTCGGGGTGCAGGGACCTGGAGACTGTGAGGAGCTCAGCATCTCATCTCCAAAATGCCCCTTCACCATAGCTTCCTGGAAAGGCCAATGCTGTTCACACACATTGGTGCAAAAATCTGTAGCACCACCAGGACCTTGATACGAATGGGACACATTATCAAAGATCATTCCAGTGCTAACGCAGTGGCTGGTGTAGCCCGGGTATCCAAGGACATGGCAAATGAACTAGGTCTTTGAAGGCAGGAACTTCTTGGTCAATACCTTAAATGTCATGTGAAGATGATCCTGTGCTAAGAAATCCTTAAGGTAACTTGCCCGCATTTCAGGACACTTACACCAAATGAGCTATTTTGCACATAACAAAGTTTATGAGATTTTTGTCAAGGGTGACATTCAAAAAGCAAACTTACATTCAGTCCAAGGTGGCAAAATAAATGCTGTATTTTGTGAACACAGTAACAATCTTATGCTGCCTGCCAGAGGGTGATGTTTTTGTTGAATGTTTTGTGGAGTCCCAGTAGGCAAAAACCACCCGGAGGCTTGGCAGTAGCAATCAGCTCTGTCCTTCATGAAAACGAAATGCACAGACTTGCTCGCAGGACAGTGCAGCAGTGGTGATGGCTAGACTGAATGGAGTACAAGCCCTAATGAAAGATGAACTCGCAGGGTACATTTTGTGCACTGCTGCATTCTCCAATTAAACCTTTTCATGCAGCAGCTATGCTCTAGGGCACAAAAATGAAAATACTTTTGCCCATTTTTTTTGTATTCTTTTTTTTTTTCCTCTTCAGTAAAGCATACAGCTATCCAGGATGAAGTACTGAATATCAGGAGGTAGCGACCTGCCAAAATATAATAGAAGTTCGAGGAAAGAGCTCTAAGGACAGTCCATGAAGACTTGGAATTGTGAAGTGTTTCAGGAAGAATCAAGGTAGCAATTATCACCCAGACACAAATTATTTGGGCCACTGATTCTTTTGAATGGAGGGCAGTTCTACTGTCTTGTGTTCCCTCTTTGCTCTCATTATGCCAGACATGAACATACTATTCAAACTGCTACAGAAGCAGCTTTCAAAAATGTGATTGCAGCTAGGTAAGAGCAGGCCAATGCACTGATACCTCTTTAGAAAGATATGCTGATGACATGAAAATTTACATAGACTGAGCTGAGTGAAAATATGAAGGAAGCTTTTTATACAATATCATGGTATTGATATTTTCTGATACATAGATGTTATAATTCACTATGCTGTTATTCTACAGAAAATACAGAAGAAATTTTCAGTGACATTACAACCTCTAAACTATAATTTTGAGACCTGTGCTGGCATCAGAACTAAAAGAATTCTTTTTGACACTAAAATGTATGGAAAACAAACTTGAGAAACACAAAAAGCACAGAATAACTTGATGCTTTAGCAGTACCGTTGATGGAGAATCAACCTAGTGAAGTTGTGGCGCATTTCGCAAGGTTGAAGAATGGACAGGCACATGCTTTTTGAGTGATGCTGTCAGATGCTGTGAAGAAAAGCATTCCTCTTTAAGTGGTAATTAATAGCCTTTTTATTATTTTGTTTTTGTTGTTGTTGTTGTGTTCATAACAACAAAACATTTGCGTTTTTTTAGCTTGATAAGGAATTATCATTGCTGTTTAGCACAATAACCTTCCTTCAAGTCTTTAGTGCCATACACACAAGGCACCTGCTGTGTGGCTTCTGTGGAGTCATCCTCCAAACAACCAGCATTAGCAGGAGGCTGGCAGGGAGGCAGGTGAGTAGGCAGCACCCTTTGCCCATGTTTGCTGCCCCCACCCGGGCTCTGCGAGCCTGCAGTACCAGGCTGCGGGCTTGTGCTGGTGATCACCAGCTGGGTTTTATCAGAGTTTTTTTTTCACAGCATCTCGCCCTCCATGGCGCCACATACAATATAAATTGTGGACAGACTAGATTACATTACAGTCATGGTGTCCTAATTCCCTTATTGAGCACACAATCCACTTCTAGTCTAATGTTTAAATTAAATGTGTTCCATTACTAAACCATGTTGTTATATTCATAACCTGGTACACATGGTCTTGAACAAAGCTAGATCTCTTTCTGAAAAACAGTGTTCTAGCAGAGTTTAAATAAAAGAACTACCTAATGCTTTTAATCAAGCAAACGAAACAAAAAATGATATTGACAATTTAAAATACCATTAATAAAAATTAGGCTAAAACTTAATAAATACTAGAAGTTACTTCTCCATTATGCCATTTTTTTCCTTAGATTTTTGCAACATTTTTAATGTCTCAGTTAATTTGTAGACCACTTCCTGGTATATGACAGACTGCTACTAGACAACAGACTAAGAAGCACTGCTGTGACATCCCATTAAAAATGGCAGCACACACAGCTGCAGTTTGGTGCATGCTGTACTGGAGTACAATATTGGCTCATGCAAATATTGCAATACAATATTTGGCCTAATACTGTTCTTCCATATTAAGTTTACTCACAGCCTGCCAGGATCTTGAGAAAGCTTTTATATATTTGTTTGATGCTGCTCTGTTTGGTAACTGGATATTATTTTTTCCTTTGTATGAGTTAATACAGTTTCTTAATGATTCCTCTTTTGAAATAATCTTCAAACTTATTTTAATGTAGCAAAAAAGCTGCATAGACAAGATAACTATTTGTGCTGATGATGTAAAGAATTTTTCACATCTATTTCAGATGGAAAAAAAATAAAAATAATTGTTGGGAACTGAGTTTGTGGAGTTACAGACTGAATTATATAGCATACCTGGCTGACCACAACAAAAGAAGCATATCTTCTTTTCTGCAGGTCTTATTACATAGTGTGTCTTGGTGCTAGAATTCACAATATCTTGAAACTAACAAGCCTAAAATGAAGCATTAGGTACAAACATGTCAGTTTAATCCCCACCATCCTTATAAAACAGTCACATTGAGTATAAGGCACTTAGCCACTACATTTGTTGTCATGTCACAAGACATTTATTTTGAACTTAAATTCTGCGTGTTTCCAGCCTGAAGAATTCAGAGACATAACTAGGTCACAAAACACACTAACTCGGGCATATGAAAGCAGCACGCACTCCCCAAATATCTATTGTCCCTGACACCAGAAATTCAGTAATTAAGCGAAACCTGACAGTTCAAACATTCAGAGCAGTG
>JAUBNY010000635.1:900309-931778 GCA_032275445.1 Crypturellus soui | reverse complement strand
AGACCCGCTTGGATGCAGTCCTGTGCCAGGTGCTCTAGGTGGCCCTGCATGTGCAGGGGGGTTGGACTAGATGACCTTTAGAGGTCCCTTCCAACCTTAGGCATTGTATGATTCTATGATTCTGCACCTGAGATGTGTGAAACCGTCTCAATTACAACTATAGTACAGAAGACCTAGGGCCCGATCCTGCAACTGTTATAAGCATCCTACAACAGCCATTGTCAGTGATAAAGAAGGGTGAATAGCAGAGATGCAAAATTCTTAAGTGCATAATACAAGATGTTATAAGGTGACATCTCAAAATAAAAGTGTCTTTTTACGTAATACAGAAGTAACACACACAATTTACATATAGTAATAATTTATTATGAAATGTTCATTTTTGTCTCTATTGAGATATCACCCTGTCTCATTAATAAAAGAGCAGCCATCTCACCTCAAATACCAGAATATACAACAAGTTATAGCATAACAAAAAAAATCCCTACCTACTTTAAGATAAAATCTAGCTCAGATAAAATAATTTTGTTCGAGGTTTTACAGTTACACATTTTTTCTTTTGTTGCAGAGCACAAAAAGTGTAAATTGTTACACGATAGCTATCTATGCACATTATGTGACCACAGAAATGTTAATCATTACTTCAGAAAATGAACCATCAGTTCCATTCATGCAGAAAAGCAGGCTAGGAAAGCTTGTTCCGCAGAAACCATATCAATGTGTCTTTCACAGCCACATGACTAATTATTGGGTTAGATGGACTCACAAATACTAAAACTAAAGAGTTTTTTTATTTATTTTTTGCATAAATAATACCATTTTTTCCCTGATGTAGTTTAGTCAGTCTGTAATCTATAAATGATTGATAAAACAATATGACTGGATCATCTCTAACTGAGATTTCAAGACAAGCAATATTTAAAGGATTAGGGGATGGGTTACTAATTAAATACATGCTAAACATACTGTACAAATCTAATTGTGTTAGCAATTTTACTCTAAACTGTCAATCAGGTCTCCTTTCAAAATATTACCAGTCAGACAAAGCATACTATCAAATATGGCTTCCAGAACAAGGACCCTCTAACAAAAATCAAACCTATTTACAAAAAATAAAAACAACAAATAAAACCAATCCCCAGTCTTTTAAAGTTTCATGTGAAACTTCTTTTTCTCAATAGCTGCTGTAAATAACACATACATTATTATTATTATTATTATTATTATTATTATTATTATTATTATTATTATTATTATGTTTTTAAACAGAAGTCACCAGGTAAGAGCCTGAATTGCGTTTGGCACTCTGAGTTTCACTGGAGTCTGCATTTTCTGTCTTTGAGTCACGTTTCTTTGTGCTGTTGTTTATTGGTGTTGGTATTTGTGATGGCCGAGTAGAACTTTTGTCAGCATTACTTTTCCTGGGGCTTGGATTGTAGTTGAAAGGAGTCACTCTTGCTGCAACAGCACCACTGGGGGAGCTATGTTTGCTGGAGCTACTGGAGCTGAATGGTGTACGCTCACTAACAGTACTTTCAGCATTTTCTGGTGCAGGTACAGCATTATTCTGCACAGATTTTGCTTCATTTCCTTTCTTGTCTGGACTGTCTATTAGAATAGATGAGTTCAGATGACTTTCTAAATCAATAGCAGGAACATTTCCATTCCCTGCTTTTTGTTTCTCTTTAGAATCTTTACCATTCACATCCCTTTTCTCAGAAAAACTGTCAATAACACAGGGGGTATTTCCAGTTGGGGACCTTCGAGATCGAGGATTATTAATTGGGCAGTCTTCTATCCTCACCCACACATCCTCTGTCTTTGAGACAGCTAGTGCCATCTGATAAATTAGTGTTTTGGAATCAGAGCCATTTTTTTCACCTGAGGAAGTACGCTGAGGATCATTCATTATTTGAGGAATTTCGTTTTCTTTTATTTTTCTCCAAGTACCTTTTGCTGGTGCTTGACTTTCTTTACTTTGCTTGGGTCCAGAAACAGAACTTCTGTGTTGTTTTTCATCTTCACTTTTTGCCTTTTCACTGGATTCAGAAGAAGCTGACAGAATCGAGGAAGAACTTCCAGTTCTTCGCCAAGTGCTGACACGAGGAAGCGATGAGGAGTGCTTACTATGCTCACACTTCCATGTTCCTGATCTATTGACTGGCAATCTAGATGGACTCTCAGAATGAGAACGAGCTATATCATGATGTTTTACTGGTCTTCCATCATATTCCACAGAAGGGCTCAGATTTGGGATTAATTTTCTCCAACTGCTAGTCCGGGCAGTTGAATGAGTGGATAAAGACATATCAGGAAGAGATGGACCTAAAACTGGCATCTGCATTTGGGATCTAGTGGGAGAATCTGGCCTGGAAGGGGACAGAGATTCAAATGAAGTAGACTCTTCTAATTTGCGTCTTAGAGTTGGACTCGGAGTTTCTTTAATAAAAGTTGACTGACGAACCAGAACAGGTCTCTCAGATCTGTCAGATTCGCTTCCGCTAGATTTTGTGGATGACGTTCTGGATAGCTCAGTCTTTTTGTTGGATCCACCACTACTGAGAATCTGGTATAATCCTTTTGAAGCAGACTCACTTCTGAGAATGCCACTGTTACTCTTAGGTAAGGCAGTTTGCTTTGTAAGGTTTTGCTGGCTCATCTGTCTGCCTGGTGATGTACATGACATCCTTCCTGAACTTGAAGATTTGGTTGAAGCTGTACTAGGAGATGACATCCTTGGCAACTGAGACAGTTTGTTGGGAGGACTTATACCATTTCTTCCTGGGGAAATTGAATTTCGACCTGGAGATTGCAGAGGCCTGCTTAATGGCTGCTGTTGAGGTCTGGAAGGAGTGGAGTCTCTAGATCCTGATCTAGAAGGGCCTTTACTTGATCCACCCTGTTGAGAGAGTTGCCTAGTTACAGGAGCTGGCTTGGGCTTCACTGATGACTTGACTCCTCTTAGAGAACTAGTGCAACTATGGCCTTCACCGGGACTCTTAGAGTTTGTGTTTTTCAGTGGAGGACCTTTCTTGGAAACAGGACTAGTACTCGAGGAACTATTTCGAACTCCTGGAATATGAATCTTTGTTCTACCACGTGAAATTGAAGGCATAATTGTTTGTTGTGGTTGCTTTAGCTGGCTTGAAACTTCTGAAGTGGAGCAAGCTTTTCCTATAATTATACTTTTATATACTTTTTCCCCTCCTTTGATTCCCTTATTTTCAGATTCTACTTTTTTAGACTCCAATGTGCTCTTCTCCCCTGGCTTAAGAATTCTTGGTCCTTTATTACTAGTAAAAGACTTTTCTTCTTGGTCTGGGGTAAGATGAAATGGTGACCCTAGAGAAATACCAGATTTTAAAGAAAGGATAGAATCAGAGTCTGATGAGGCTTGTCTAGACAGTGATGCAGTGGTGGCAGCTTGATGCAAGCTACTAACTATAGAATTTGCACCTTCTTGTATAGCTTTCCAGTCAAAGTTCTCTGAATCAGGTGAGAAATCATGTTCCAAATGTGGCCTCTGCATATCTCTCAAATCCGGTGTTAAATCTTCTGCCAGTATACCACCCATATTTCTGGGATCATTTTTTTCACTTTCACTCTTTACTCTTGAAGGCTTTTTCTTTTTAGGCATAGCAGAACTAATGCATTCCTGCAAAAGATCATCTTCCGAGTCAATGCTAAGAGAACTCAGGGAGCTGTTTCTAGAGAAACACACAGGCGTATCTTCAACGTGAAACAACTTAGGTGCATAACCGGAAGTCTGAGGTCTGCTTGATTCTATCTGTGAATCAGGAGCCTCATTTCGTTTTATAGGTTCGCTTTCTTTGTTGTTGTTTTCTTGATCAATATCACTGAGGGAACTAAGAGATGAATTACGAGAAAAACAAACAGGTGTGTTTTCGATAGCAAAACTCTGCATTTTCTCTGCTCCTCTGTCTGGAATATCTTTAGTTGACTGAGAGAAAATTTTAGGTTGGCTTCTGCCTGGTGGGTGTTTTTGACAGACTTGTGTCCTATTACTTGGTTGCTGATTTGAAGACTGCTTGGCATTAGTGCAGTCTTTGGTTTCAGTTTCCTTTGCTTCTTTTCCTTTTCTTAATTCTGCTTTTTCCCTTGAAAGGTCAACATCATCATCATCAAAATCTAAAGAACTGAGGGAATCGTTCCGTGAAAAACAGTATGGAGTTCCCTCAATAGGTGTATAGTGATGAGGGGAATCAAATGCAAAGCTTCCTCTTACTCGCTCTTCATTATTTGGAAGTTTGTCACTAAAATCTCTTGAATTATTTTTAAGATGCTTCTTTGTGTCTCTGTTTTCTGAATAGCTCCTTTCATTATTAATGTTGCTTTTAGGCTCTGTGTTTTTTCTTATTCGTGCTCTGTACTCGTTGTTTTGGGGAGCAGGCTTTACTGGTGATGTTGGCTTCTTTTTCTCTCCTCCTGATTGATTTTTGTTACTTAGAGCTGAAGATGCTTGCTGAATTTGATCCATTATCTTCTTCACTCTGAAAGGCTTGTGACTTTTTCCTTTTGGCATAGCTGAGTTAATACACTCAGCTAGAATATCACCCTCTTCTGTTTTGTCATCTTCCAGTCCTGCAGCAGTGACAGTCAAGCTTTTTGCTCTCTGAGAGTCATCTGTGCTTCTGCCTTCTGTGGGAATAGTATCTCTCTTTTCAAATTCCACTGAGTCTATCCCAGTACCCACATTCTCTACACTGGCCAGCTCATTCGGTGGCGATTCTATTGTGAGATCACTCAGAGATGTGGCTGTTGAAAAATTTATTGGTGTGCCCTCAACACAATATACTCGCGGCATATCATCTCCAGGGGTAAAACTCACGTGCTTCTGGGACTGAAGTCTGCCCTGTGAAGGCAAAAGCTTGTAAACTGGCAGCTGGCTTGGCTTCCTGGCTACAGGAGGAGGTATTTTTGAAGCAGATGCTTGAGAAGGCTTTTTGGCTTTACGTGAAGATTTTGTTGGCATTGCAGAAATAATACATTCTTCCAGTATTTCAATATCATCATCATCAGAATCATCCAAAATGTCTTTTTCTGCATCAGTAGACTTCTCTGCTTTCTTCTCTTGGTTATCCTTTGTGTCATCTGATTGTTCAGGTTCTGTTTCGTTTCCATGGTCATTTTCATGTACAGGAGGCATTATTCTTAACTCGATGTCTTTCTGTATAAATGGTTCATCAAGACTCAGGGCACTTAGGCTAGAGGAGCAAGAAAATCCATCTGGTGTACTTTCTGTGGCAAAATGTAATAACGTGTCAGCATCTGGCAACACCTGCACTCTCTGAACAGCTGCATTCACAGCTGCCTGTCTAGGACCAGGTTCTCTCTTTTCTGCATTAGGTGCTTTACCTTTAGCTGTTTCTCTCTTTACTTGAGGTCCTTGAACAGGGGGTGGAGTTTTGCTTCTGCTTGGAGGCATTGTTTGCCCAGGGCTATCTGGAAGATCACTGGGACTTATAATACCACTTACCATTCCACTGCAAGGCTCACTTTGAACCGAGCTAGCAATTGAACGGCTTTCAAAACTATCCAGGGAACTTACTGAAGTACACCTACTGAACATGAGTGGAGTCTCCTGCACATAATGTTCTGGGGGACTTTTAGGAGTTTGTGCACCACTCTTCGAAGGGGATTTGGCACCTGAAGAAAATTCAACAGCTTTATGCCTAGAGGAATCAGAAGGAGATAAGCTAGATGTCTGAAGTCTGCTGGATTTTGTTCTAATGTGTTGTGATGTTGATGCAACTTCATTTATGGCACCTTCAGTAGACAAAGTCCCACTGTTCTCTTTTAGTTCTGCTATCTGTAGAGTGTTATTAGCATCTGTCACACGGGTGCCTTGATCACGTCCCATTTCATCTTCAGCTGATGACAAAGATGACAAGGAGCTACATCTTGAAAAACATATTGGTGTGTCTTCCACACAGTAAGTTTGTATAGTTTCCTGATTAATAGAGGGAGTCTTGCAGGAAGCAGTCTTTTGAGCATGACCGCCTCTGTTCTGTGCAGAACTTGGGTGAAGCTGATTCTGTCTCTTTAAACTAGCAGAAGGGGCTGATGTGTTTCCACTACTTGAGGAAATATGATCAGTTTTAGAGCTTTGCACTGATGAACTCTTTGAAAAAGTAAAAGATGGCTTCTGAGAAGATGGAGGAACTTCTGTTGAATACTTTAGACTATAATCAATGGGCTGATCATGATGTTCCTCTTCACTGTACTTTATGCTATAATTGGTTGGTCTGTCTTCTTCCTCTTCACGTTGCTCCTCCTCAGAATAGCGCTCACTGTAGTTTGTTGGCTTATCATCATCATAATCATCAACTTGGCACAAGGACTGGCTCACTTTCTGATTCATTCCAAGAGTAGAGCCTACTCTGTTCTGATCTGAACCACTGGATCCTCTTGATCTAAAAGAAGAAACACACTCTTGTTGTCCAAAAGGCGACTGATATTTCATGTGTTTATCATCTCCGCTTTCAGGATATATGGAATAAGTTGCATTTTGGCTCCTTGACTGCCGTTGTTCATTTTGTTTTATTTCATCATCTATTATGTGCTTAGGCCTTGCCCATCTTTCATTTTGAGAAGGACTCTGCCTTCCAGAATTCAACTGTTCATCAGAATATTTAAGACTGTAATTAATAGGAGTGTCTAGTTCTCCATCATTGTCATCCATATGATTTGCACTATGTATCTTATGGGCCAAGTCAGCTGGGTATTGACCATAACTACAAAATTTACTTTCATCATCTTCTGAGTACGATTCAATGGAAGGTTTCATTTGTCCTCTTTTACCATAGCCATCACTGCTGCTGACGCTATTTAAACTATCATTTGAAGCTCTCTTGTATTCCATTTTTGTGTAAGGCACAGGACATGTCCTGCTGGAATTTTCTGATTTAGGGAAGTATGTATTCGAGTGAGTATGGGCAGTGGCTGTTCTTCTTGGAGCACTTCTGTCTTCTGTCAAACAGTGCATTTCAGAAGCAGAACCAGAACTTCTGTCCTCTTGTGGCATATGCATGTTTGTTACCTCTTCCATAACTTTGGCAATCTGAACTGCAGCAGTAGAAATCTGCATTCCTATTCTCTTAGAGGAGTTCCCAGTATTCTCTGTAGCTGGATGGTAACTATTTAAACCCACAGCACGATCCCTCTCAAGATTTCTGTCTTTCTCAGATCGAGAAGTTTCTGTATTTCCTCTACTGGAAGAGGAGGAGCCAGGCAATACTGTAGTATTTAAATATGGTGAAAGTACAGTAACATTACCAGTATTAAAAGTCTCTGCTCTGCAAATTCCGTCATCATGCCGACTGGAGTCCAGGACATACTCACTGTATATATTTTGCTTATGTCTCTGCTTATTACGGTGAGAAGCTTTTGGGCTTAAATTATCAATGTTGTCAAAAGTCTCTGACAAATGCTGAGCATCTAATTCTGCTTCCAGTGCCTTTTGTTTTCTAACATGGAGAGATGGTAAGCTTGATCCTGGGGACATAATATTGGCATCCTTATATTTTGCTGGCCTATTTGCCATCAGGTTTCTTAGAGCTGCAGCACTGCCCATTGCTATCATTTTGTGTTTTGAATGAATGAGATTTTTGAGCATGCTTACTGCTCCCATGTCCCACAGTGCCTCCTGATCTTTTGCGTTTCGGGCAGAAAGATTCCACAGGGTCCCACATGCGTTACTGACTATTGTCAAACTATGTGACTTCAGGTGCTGTAACAAGGTTTGTAAGCAGCTGTTCTCTCTCAAGATTTGCCTGGTGTTGAGCAATTGAAAACAAGAATTAGTAAGGACAGAAGAAACCAAAAACCCATTAGGTTGCAAGAAAGTTTAGTAAAGATAAAACATGCTTTCTCACAGGCTAATACACCTTATTTTTTCTAAATTTAAATCGGAACATTAATCAAATTCTGCTACAGATATGGATAACTGAATCCCAAACAACACCCTCAATATGAAGCAATTTTCCATTCTAGATGGTTTCCTATAGCTGATATAACTAAAGAATTTCTATTTCCACAAACAGCTTTTAGTACAATTCTTCATTTAACAAGCATCAAATAAAGTTAAATAAAGTTAAATAAAAAGTTAATTCTTTTTGCTATATTCAATACGTGCATTTAGAATTCAGTAATACAATCTGTCCGGTAAATATACTTTTGGTATCACTATAGATTTTCAGAAAACGAGAAAGTATATTCACCTGTGGTCCTCATTAGTAGCAATTAAGCTAGAAACATTTCTTAATATTCCTCCTCCACTTTCAATGATGGCTAACGTGTTTGTTTGGCTTCGGTATGTCAGAGTGCCAACTAGAAAGGCGAGAGCCCCATCAACAGCACATATATCAGCTTTGTTCTCAGTGCAGTGTGCTGACAAATTCCATAAGGCACTCAAAACACTTTTTAAGGTGGATTCCTAGGAAAATAATAAAATGACAGAATTTTAGAATTTTCAACTATTGATCATAAGCCCTTGGCAATAAGTCACTTCAATGAGATTTTAACAAACTTGTTTTTCTAGTTCCCATGGATGCAAAAATAGCTTTGAAAATGTGGACTAAGAATAAACTAAAGCAGGAATTCCTACCAAACCTGCCCACAGTCTGAAAATACCACTTGGAGAAACAAACTGTTTCACTGGTTCCATCCCAAACCAATGAAATTCATTGCCCATGAAATTTGTCTTCTTACCAATTAATTGCAGGATTTTTGTTTGGCATGAAATCTCTACACATTGTATGCGCATGCCCAATATTTTGTTTCCTGTTTTTCTGCATGCCACTCTATTTCTCTCACTTTCCTCATGAATATGAATTAAGTAGGTTTCATCTTCTGCTTTCTGTGCTGCTAAACTACAGGCAAGCAGCACTACACACAGGACTGTTTTTGCTTATCTCTCCTTCCCTCATCTATGAATTTGTTATTGCTTGCCAGAAGGTTTGAGACACAATAATTGTCAATTACCGTAACAGTAAAAAGGGTCTGTAGATTAGCGAGCAAAAAGACACTGTTCCTATCTTGTTACCAAGTGTCCATATAGAGGATGGCAGAAGTGGATGTTTATTTATTTACAAAATTAGAAGATGGTTTTATTAAAAGGCAAATTATAAAAATTGCTTTTGGATGTGTGATTAGAACAGCACAGCCTGTGCAATGGAACAGTGAAACTGAACAGTATCAATCCTCAAAAATAAAATCCAAGAAAAATTATTGGTTCACAGCTGTCATTAGTATTTTGTAATCCGCTGCTGCCCAGTTAAGTAAAGCCAAATTTCCCCTGTACCCCGTGCCCTAGGCATCCCTGCTTGAGCAGAGGAGTTAGTCTAGATGATGTCTAGAGGTCCCTTCCAACCTCAACCATTCTGCGATTCTGTGCACTATCTGAAACACTTCAAATATTTGAGCAACTGCGTATGTCAAAAGGATAATACCTGTGTTTTGTGTAAAACTAATACAATCTCTTCAAGATTTATTACACAATCATTTATATAGGATACCTTCTTAACTTCTAAAGCACATTCCATCAATGCTTTAACACTTCCGACTTCACGTAGAGTCTTTTTACTGTTTACATCTGCTCGCCAGGATAAGTTCCTCAGCACACTTGCAATGACCTGCAAAACAAGACAAAAAAAAAGGCATCTCAATATAGCTGTTCCTTTTGTTAGTAGGTTATCAGCATGTCCTCCTGGATTTCTGGTACAATATAGAATCCATCAGCAATGGTAATTTTCAGCTACGGAACTAACCTTTTGCTGAAATTTTTCATTCTGTTTCTAGATAGACTGTCACAACCTTTCAGTATGAAGGTAAATCAAAGGTACTGACTTCTGTGTGTGCATATGCAAAACAAACATCTGAAAGCAGGTTCTCTTGCTTTCCACAGTGGCTGAAAGACTGGACCAAAATTTAAGATTTGTGGTCAATTCTGAAGGCTGTGGAGACTTTTTATGCAATTGCAAGAGAGAGATACATATTTTTCACAGCTTTTCCTACTGTGAAACAGGGCAAGGATATTTACTTCTGTCTCGGAGGTATGCTGTGATTACTTTTATTACTACCTCTAAAACTCTTTGAAGTCATTTTAAAAATACACTATGATCATCAGAATCCATACAAGAAGAGGAGCCATTCTTATTCTTGACAGCAATGGGCACAATCTTCCTGTTATATCATTTCTCATCCTGTTCTGTGTTTCAAGTCCTCATTTTCTTATGTTCAAAACACTGTCTCAACTAACAGTGTTAAAAGCAATACTTTCAACAGTCTTTCAGTACTGACAGTATTCTTTCAGTATAAATATCTTGCAGTACTTAAAATCAGTAATTTCACTCTTCAAATCTTTTCTTTTTTTGACTATTATGTGGTCAGAATTCAAAAAAAAACCCTCATTTATTCCATGGACTTGACCTACAGTTAAGCATTTTTACAGCAATAAAATTGTATTTCATAATTTACAGAATAGGGACAAATCGAACCTTTGCATTAAAGATACTCCAGGTTAATGCTGACAAGACAATAAAAGGACAGTGGTTAAAAAAAAACCACAATCTGACTAGGAAAAATGATGCATATTTAAAAGAGCTTCAGAAAAAAAAGAGTGTGAGAAGAGAGTCACAGAACAGTAGTTACTCCATGAAAGAAGAATTCAAACATAAAAATAACATGTGGAGAAGCAAAATATGTAGAGTGAAAGTAAACATTAGGAAAAGAAAGTAGATATGTATAATTTCATCTAATACAATGAAAGAAAGAGCTGGAAATGTCTAAGGTATAGGGGTATTTCATCTCAAAAGGGAAGTTACCTGTTGCAAATCTTCACTTTCAGATTTTAATTGTGCTACAAGAGCTCTCATGCAGCCCTTCATAGAACATAACGTCGCCTGTTAGGAAACAAACAAAAATAATGAGGGGAGAATTACCTAGCATCATCAGCTGTACAACACAATGATACCACTGCATAGCGTAGAGACCATATTTTGTGAAGACTTCATTTATAGCAGGAATTTAGGCATTACCATGTTTAAACATGAAGTAAAAAGTGAGTAATATGAAACACAGTTTCACAGGCAAGACATATCTTTCTGCTCTTAACAGATGGCATTTTAAGAATGAATGGAAATACAAATCTTTCCTGAATTAACTTATTTTACAATACATACCTTGGAAAAGTCTGAGACAATAAATTATTATTATTTTATCATTTGAAAGCAAGATTCTCAGTAGTAATCAGGAAATCTATCTTTTTTGCTTATCTGAAGTAGTGCCCATATTATAAGACAGACATATTTCAAACATTTAAGTAAGATGGTCCAGACTCAAAAAGGAGATTCAGATGCAAATATTCATCAGACACTAGTAGTATCATTATCAACTCTACAAATTTTGACTCAATTATCACCTAATTATCAGAAAAATGCAATCATTATCCATAATCATTGGTCTATAATCATCAGACGCTACACACTATCCAAAGACATAATGTATACAGAAATAAAACCAATAGATAAAATACTGAGTTTCAGTGACAAAATTATTTCTATTATGAAAGCTGATATACTTGTGTTCCTGGTCTCTGGAACAGGATAGAATTATTAGGGAATTTCTGCTGCAAATCCAAATGCAAATAATAAATTTCCTATCCTGAAAGCATTCAAAACGGATTATGAACCGAAATTATTGTATGCTTGAAATTCTACTCTTACCTTGTTGGCCACATCTCCAAAAGTCAAGTTAGTCAAAGCCATTCCAGCATACCTTCTTAATGTAACACTATAGTGGTCATTTGTAAGTCCATACATTTCACAGTCCACTTGCAACAGTTCTGCAATGGCCTGCAACCCTCCTTTAAAAATAAAATGAAAAAACATTTCAAGCCTAAGGATATACCTCCAGCAGCAAATTGCTTTCATGCACACAAGTGTAATTTCATGTGTGTGAGATCCAAAACACTCAGAAAGATAAATAACTTCTTAAATATACTGTTAAATACTGACTCTGGATCTTGAGGTTTGTGCTTAGCACAAACTGAAAGGCTTGGTAGCATGATGTAGAGATGGTGGGAGACAGGTGGGAACATGAAGGAAAAGCCACATCTGAAAGATGAATTCACCCCAATGACATAAAAACCTATTTAGAAAATCTGGTCATTATTAATTTGCTAATTACTACTGCATTTTATTTTCTCAGAAAAAATACATAAAAAAATACATTACTACTTTCATTGATAATAAAAACAGCACAGAATTGACAGCAGATCAATCACAAAGTTCAGCCTATTACACATGAACCTATCAACATTTTTAACCTGTGCATTAATCTCCTGCAAATCAGTCTCCCTGAGAATTAGTCTCCATTTTAAGTCCAATACATCTAAAATCACAAATGTTTTCTTAATAAAGATACTGTTTCAAAATTCACAGATCATGGTAAGAAAGAGCATAATTTGCACAATAACCTGTCCAGTGGAAACCACCTAGCTACAAGCTCATTTAAATTGCATCAATTGCTAATAAGGCAACTAATGATAGAAATGAGTTTTAAAAATGCTTCATATTCAACGAAGGTTACAAGAAAGGAATATCAGCATTCCCAGCAAGCTTTTCAAAGGAGCTAGAGAAAAACGTTTAGTCTTACCAAGCTCATTCATTGCATGCCTGTGTTCTTCATCAAATGAGAGTTTCATCAAAACACACACTGCAGGACAGATCTGATGATCAACCGGGGCTGGCACTGGTATGGAAAGAAATAACAATATTTCTGAGGTTCCTTAAATCCCTTGTTTCCTAACTGAGAACTCCTACATTTTGTAATTTTTAAACTAGACTATCTAAAGTGCAAATGATTCTTGCACTGAACTCCAATATCAATACCGGAGCCCACTGATTTAAGCAGCTTTATTGATATGAGGGCATACAGCATATATTTATATATATATATATATAATAATTCCAAACCTGCCTTAAATTCAGAAAGGGCAGTTAGGCAATCCAGAAGATTTTTTTTCCCAGTTCTCTTTTGAGAAAACCCCTGTTTACTTAAATTGTCACTTCTCTGATAGTTAATATCAAAATATTTCTTATGTACAACATTCTAAATAAGTTTACATTAAACTGAGCAAATCAGAGTGAAAATATTTAAATTATCTCTTCTCCTCAAGAGAAATGCATATGTCCTGAATGAAATTTGGGATTATTTAGATACATTTCATTATCCATTAAAATGTAAAATAGCAATGACTGTAAAATTTCATATTAATTTGTAGATTTTAAATATAAAATCCTAAAATTATGTCTGGAAACCATACCAAAGCCTATCATGTAAAGATTGAATTTATAAGTAGGACGTTATATTTGTAACAGATACTATTTCCTAGTACTACCTCAGCTTAAAGTATATAGATATTTACTCAAAAGGAACCTAGCATATTTTCTAAAGAAATCAGATTTTTTTTTTTTAATAAACTCACAGTACCTTTCAAACATTCACACATAGTTCACAGAACTTACTTGGGTTTTTGTCCTGGTCCATGCCTTGTTCGTGTGCCTCCTGCCATTCCCAACATGTTTCACAGTACGCACGGATTTGCTCCAAAAGATGGAGCACGCGGATTTCCCGTCTGCCTCGCTTATCATCAGGCTGGGAGTGAATGATGTTGTGCAGGGCGGCACTGGCCCTGGCACGGGCCTCTTTACTTCCACGAGAGTTTCCTAGCAAGACAGAGTCTTTATCGTTGCCATGTAGGAGCTGGATGAGGAGGGGAAGGCACCCAGACTGACGCATGGCTATGCAGCTGTCTTGGGAGCTAGACATTGCTAGCAAAGTGCGCGACATGTCATCCTTGTCGTGAGTACCAAGCATTGACAACAATGAATACACCATTTCCACCTGCAAGTCAAATGATTTTGAAAATGCAGTTACTATTTTAAAAAAATACATGTTAAATTAGATTAAAATGAAGTTCTGAATGGTGCACGGGAAGAGCAAAGAAAATATATTTATATAATACTGCCAGAATTTGTACCACTTGGAAATAATTAAATAAGTACTGTCAGTTCTTCACCACTTTTAACGTTAAATCTTGCTTATTGGTTAAATGTCTAGAATAAGTGTACCTATATTAATCATGAAGACTCCTAATCTTCCATTTTACAAAGGACTAAAGAAATATACTGATAAAAGTACTTCAGTTTGGAATGTTATAATATATTTAAAATGAATTTGATTTCAAAAATGAAGTCACACTTTCAGTTAAAGGTGCTCTTCATTAGAAAATTATTTGATATCTGGATTTAGTATAGTTATCCTACACAAAGGATACAAATGATTACATTAATTTTAAATTTACTGTAACTAAAAAAATCTTAAATACCCGTGTAAAAAAAATCCTTTAAAACTCTTTCAATTAATCAATCATTCTTTGTTAGGATAAAAAAATTCACACGATTAATTGTAGATAGTACAAAACTGACTAAGCTTTCTTCAAGTTTATATTGGTAAAAGAAGCTGAACAAACAAATGCTCATTTAATATATACAACATAAAGTACTAAGCATTTGTTACACTATATCAAGTCACTAGAAATCCACCATTACACATTACACAGAGCAACCAAATTTCAGTTCAGTTGAGGGGTTACCTTAGCTGCTATATAATATGGTGGCCAATACACTCTCAGGTTTGTCTTTCCCATTCCATTTTCTTTAGATTAAGAAACATATTTGATTCTTTTAACAAACTTTTAACAGGAACATTTTGATGAATACAATAACCTTGGATACTAGATAGATATTCAAAGCTACGAAAGCTAACAAAAACAGTAATGTGCTAACACACAGCACAACACACCGAAACTACCAAAAGGAACTGCCAATAGCAGTGGGTGTTTTTCCTTAGAATACACCGACTCAGCAAGAAATGAGGCTTGTGGACCCTTGGGCAAAGTTTCCTAACAATAACTACATTTTTGCACAGATTACCAGATCAATGAATGATTTGATTTTGATTCTTCTGAGACAATATTTATGTCCCCAAATATGAGTTATGCAAAAATTGGATAGCAGCAGGTAGAGTAAGAAACGTATCTATTAATTTTTTTCTAAAAATTTTCTAAGCATTGTAAATTCCTGAACAATGGTGAAACTTAAAATTTGTAAAATTGTATGATGACATGCAAAATCCACTGGAATAAGTCTTGGAACCAATTTTATGACAGTACAGCTTTCCAGTCTGGAAATCCTGATGTTCTAGACTGGAAAAATCCAAATACTGTATTGAGAGAATCCATTTGGATTCTTAAAAAAAGGGGAATTTAATCTGCCTTATGCATGCCTCTTGATAGACATTTTAAGCGTTAGCTTTAATCCACAGTAATTTAGACTCAGAAGGTAAATTTTTTCCCAGAGATTAAAGCTGCAGAAGTCATCAAAATCTGGCCTCAAGACTTTTGACAAATAGAGAGTACCGAACAACACATATTTTATATAGATAAAGATACAAAAGTTTGTGTGTGTGTATACATACACAGAGGCATCTCTTTCAGCATCTGTAAATTTAGTTCCTCCACTTAAAATCTCTACTGCTTTCCTCCTCCTGCATTAATTTCACTATTTTCTTGCTCTGCCACACTCCTAGTTAAACCTATTTATTTGCTAACTTCCTTCCCCACACAGTTCTTTTCTCTGCATTCAGAACTCTCCCCTTGCACCTTTAGGAATTCTACTTCTTGTAACGGAAGGTTGCAAACATACACTCCAGATAGTGTTACCTCCAGCTGGTGCAGGCAAGAAATTACAACACTGCTTAAAAGCCGAATGCAATTTAATACTATGTCAAGCTAATAAGCCTTGCTTCCCAGGAGATTGGGCTTAGCCCCAAAATGATATGTCTGGTTGCTGATGTTAGAGGAGGTATACACTCAGTGATTCAGGAACTCAGCTGTATTACAGATTTGCACTTTTTTCCCTCTTTTCATGCTGCTCATATACTTTCAGTACAGTCTCTATTGTGTATTCATCTCTATTTTTTCCGTATTTTTGGAATAAACTGCAGATATGTAGAAGGTTGCTTCAGAAGATAAAGTGTATCCGATTCCCACTGAAAACAGGGAAAGTGCAGCTAAGATGATCTAGGATGGCTATTAATGAAAAAAAAAATACAAAAAATGGCAGAGTGCTTATCATTAGTTTTTCCAAAAACATTAGATTGCTATCATGTACTGTCAAGAATACTTTTGATAGAAGTGATGCTTTACAGGGGAGCAGAAATGTACCAGATGTTCTCCTCAATGTTCTTTTATTTTGCATTTTTCTAAGAACATGCAATTCTTTTTTTTCGGTTATAATAACTAATTTGTATTTTTCTTTCTCTATTAGCCAATGTCACATTATCTCAATCATTATAAAGCAAATGAACAGATATTTATCACCACGAAGAGCTTACTTTTATTTATTTATTTTTTTTTTTTTTAGCAATAGCATGTTTTGAGGATTCAGACTTTGGAAAAATATTCCAAGGACTACTCACAAAAGAAAGAGTTTAGTAAGGGATTAAACATCAGAATAAATGTGTAACTCTTGCAATCACATTCCTTATTGTACTAATTACGCTAATGATCAGCAACCAAAGACAGAAGGGATTTCTGTGCATGTATTTTAAAAAGTCGAAGAAACATTTTGAATTTTTAATTCCATAAAGAGACAAGAGTATTCAGCTAATATTAGTATTGCTGGCAAAAGCAATGAGGTTATTGTATTAGTAGAAATGTAACATTAGCGACCTGTGGTTTGTAATCTTCGGTTACCTTGGTACCCAGGTGACTTGTCAGTCTACGGGGAACAGAGTAGCTGTTACTAGAGCTCATAACACTGGCTGTCTCGTGGTCCAGTCGAGCGGTGGAACCCTACAAATTTAAACAACAATTTGGTGTAAGACAGAGTCTAACCAAAACACCAACAATTGCCTGATTCAATTTCAGTGTTGTGCAACAGAACCATATAGGTGATAATGAACCCATAGCATGTATTTTGGTTAAGATCGCGAATCCCCACAAGTGCCCAATATAGTTTAGCTTTTATGATTAAAATAAGTGGTTTTACTATCCACTTTCCTTAAATTCAATAGAAGTTACATTTTTCAATGCGAATCTTTCCTAATTGCTATTTTTACTGAGAACAAAGACAGTTGGCAATGATTTTTTTTTTTACTGAGAGAAAAAAAAGCACCTTCTTCTTTGAATTGCCTGTATCAAAAGCAAATTAGAGTTGAGTGAATCAGGGTTTTTTTCAGTTCTTTTAAAATGAAGAATATCAGAGCTGGTTAACCATTCATCTGAGGAACTGAAAAATAACAGAGAGATGCAACACAGACCCCTCTTATGCAGATCCTCTCTTTCCAACTCTTATTTTACATTACTTCATTTTTCTCCTTTTATACTTTTCTGTCTTTCACTGTTAAGATGACCCAGGAAAGTACATGATTGAATCCTGGAAATTCACATCTTCAATTGTCAAATTTTCATTGTTCATGTTATTACAAAACCAATTAGTTTCAGATTATTCAGTTAAAACTTTCCACATTCCACTTAATACTGATTGCTCAAAAAAATGAAAATATACTGAGCTGCTTTATCAGAAATAAATGCTTTGTCCAATCCATTAAGCCTACTCTCTATGGACTTGCACTGAAAGTGAATAATCCCCAGATGTCTCCTAGAACACAGATTCAGAGCCCTGGATCTATCAACCACCAGGAGAAAAGAATACAAATATTTATGCATTTTTATGACACAGAGTTCTAAACTGCTTTAATCCTAAACTTAAAATTGGGAATGAATGAATGAATCCTCCAGTTGAATAAGGCAATCCCTTCTTCCATGTAAGGTATCTGTTGTCCAAAAACCTCTCGATTCATACACTGAAGACAGAAAATACAGCCACAATACATTAATTATTTAAATACATTATGCTTTCAATGCCAAAGCAGTGTTCAATTATTTTTTCTTCCCAAACAATAAAGCTGTCATAAGAATTAGACTGAGAGCCTCAAGCAATTGCTCAGATATAACAGAGGGAACTGAATTCGAAATGGTGATCGAATACATTTCAAAAGCAGAATTATAGGCTGTACTTTATGTTTAATAAAGTGAAATTTTCAAGCCATACCACAATTTCTATCCTTTATGAAAAATACTCCCATATGAAATACTTTCAGAAAAACTTAAATACTTCTGCTTCCCTAAAGTAACTGAAGTATTTTACATAGGAATTCAGCTACCAAAAATACACTGTGAAATTTTAAGAATTACTAATTACTAATGTATCTCAAATACAGATGGAGATTTTGAAAAGACTGAACATTATTTCGCAGTAAATAAATCAAAGTATTTTAGCCAGAAAAAGAAGTCTCAAACTTGGATAAATATCAGTTTTAAGAAACAAGTAATGAAAAATCAAATTTCGCCCACCGAGTACTCCACTGCTATTGTATTCCACTAATAAAAGAAACAACAATGAAAGACTATTTATAATTTTTTCATCACCCTTCAGCTCACTTCCACTTCCTTGACATTATTTGAAATAGTATCTAAGATAGTATAACAGAAATATTAATGAAAAAAATGACTACTTGGTTTTCTTTTTTTCAATCACTAGATATTATCTTAAATATCAAAGTTAAATTCTAAAATTTTTCTGATAATAAATCATACTAACACTTAGAGTAATACATATATATACACGCAGTCATTCTTGTGATCTCCTTGCTAACATTAGGCTCCTTACTATTTTAAAAAAAGAAAACCTCCACCTACATTATGAAATGCTTACACTTCATCCAATTAAAATATTTCTTTCTAAATATAATAAAATTCTCACTTCCAGAAGGAATGATGAAAAATATCAATCCTTTAAACATGAACAGGTATACAACACAACATGATATATGCTAAAATGTAAGCACTATACATTACAAGCATGGAATTGTACTTAACTGTATATTTCAATAAACAAAATAACTGATTTACCTGACCAGTACCAGTAGCCATGCTGATTTCTGCTGCTCCTTGACCTTCATTCTGCCTCTCTGTATCATGTGAGCCTGTATCATGCTTGCTTTGAGGTGCCCTCTGTTAATACAAGAGTTTATGAAATGAAATGCAGAAATAAAGTGCATGTTAGCATTCAGAGCCCTCTCAACTCGAAATGCATCAAGGCTGTATCTTCACAAAGCCATTGAACAGCGCTTTGTGTTCCGTAACCCTAGCCCCAGTAATTAACAGTGGAGGCTGAGCGCCTTAGCAGAACTGCACGATGAAAGTGAAGCATGTCCTCGGAGGATTATAGCCCTGCAAGACAAAGGATTTGCAGGGAGACACAGCAACACCCTTCTCCACCAGCTGTGCTCACATCGCTCTCAGAAACGTAACGGAATTGGAGCAAACAACTGTCTTCTCTGCAATGTCACATGACCTGTGCATTTACTGGAGACTGAGGCGAGCACGGGGGAATTAAGCTCCACATTCGAACGCAAACACTTTATGGGTGAACAGAAGGATAGCACTCAGTGAGAATTCTAATGGCAAACAGTACAGGGGTAACCAGTTTACCATAAATATAATTTAAACAATTGATCAATTGTTTAAATCAATTGTCAAACCTAATCATATGATCAAAACGGAGTAAAAAGATGCAGGAACGTGACAGAGATTCAGTTTTCTATACAACCACACAAACACTGAACTGCTGTCACCGCCACTGATATCAAAAAGGGAGCACAAAACTGAAGAGTTAATTCCCTTACATCATTAGCAAAACTGCCCCCCTTCCCATTCATACCAGTTTTGTGTTTACTACGTACTATTTACAAAAGAAGCGGCTTCTCAATCACAACCCCTTCCCCAAGTACACCAGTGCAAAAAAACCCGTCAGCACAATACTCAAATTCACTTATAACTATACAAAGTAATTCTCAACAGCTGCTAGGGTTTATTGTCCCTGAAGTGCATGTGTACGCTCCCATCAGGTACTAAACACACAGGCTTTACCACCTCGGGAGCGCTCAGCAGGGCTGCGCTGTGGAACCCTCCGGTTCACAGCAGAGATTTTCATGGTTTGGCTACTGGAAACACCGAGAGTGAGAAGTGCAAGCTGCCCATTTCGTGTACACCAGCCCAAGGGAGTCAACTGCAACACCAGAACACCCAGCCAGAAGGTAACTGCTATGCCTGATTGTTTTTCACATGCACACACAATTAAACTTTATATATATTTTTTACATAAACACAAAATTAAATTACATATACATATTTTAATACATATATTTATGTATAAATACATTTACTTTTATTGTGAATACAGATGCTTCGTAAAAATACCAGTATTCACCTCTGACAGACTAACCATGTTAGTGGCTATAAAGGCAGTATAACCACGACAGAGCCCCTTCTTTGCACCATCTGGCTAAGTTGGGACCTCTGGATGAAAATGTGCGAGTTACCAACTACATTGTCTACAGATCCAGAGTATGTGAGCAACAGCAAAGGCCATTATCTCTACACGTGGCATAGCAGTTGGAGATTGGAACACAGGTCCGCTGTACTAAACAGCACCACCTACTTTGGGATGTGACTTCTGAAGAACTGTGAAGCCCTGTGAATTCTGTTATTTCAGCAGAGAAGTTTCTCGTAACCTTATTGAAGTTTTCATTGAAGTGGCCATGAAATGGATGAATAATAAAATCTCATGTATGTAACATGATGACTGTAAAACTGGTAAGAAATACTAACACTGTTTTTTGAAAAGCCTGGTCTAGAGCCTATAGTGTCTAAGCTATTATGTAGTTCATACTTTAATATATCTTGTTTTCTAAGAAGGATTACTTTTTTTCCCTCCTAAACCTGCCCCTTGAAAGCACCACAGAGATATAAGTAGGATAACTGTTTCTCATTATTTACCTGTAAAGGCCTTGGTAAAACTGAAATAAAGCAAATCGTAATAAAATTTCCACTTCTGTCTGCTTTCTGAAAAAACCTCCTTTGCAGTTGTTCATCTAAACAGCAAGAGTGTTCATTCTCAGGAGGCATTAGCTGGGTTTACTGGCCTCTGTCATTTCCAAATTCTGGAAGGATACTAAGAAAGTAACTTTAAGTTTTGATGTTACTGAGCATGCCTGCTCACTTTTGCAGCAAAACAGTGAAAAACTGCAAGTTTCTAAAATACGAAGACTGAAAGGCAATGTGCATCTTACTACTATACTCTGAAGGGAACAGCAGTTATCACTTGTCAATTAATACTTTCTCTCTATTTACTAATGAAAAAAAGATAAATCTTTGAGTAATTTCTGTATTTTGCAAGAATAGTAGGCCTTGATCCCTGTTGCTCAGATAACCTTTTACCCATAATTTTACTGGGTGCTTTGAATAAATGAATTGCCAAGATAGTTCCTTGCGTAGTTATGTAGTAGCTTTTCTAGGATTAAAACACATCTACATCACAATACACATCTATTCCTTTCTTTTTTTGTACATTAAAAATACAGATACATTATTATTTTCTAAATACACCAAAAATGTTATCTTACCATAACCACATAGTAGATCCAAAATCTATATATATAAAAGTATATAAGACTGCAAAAAAAATAATGCAATTGGCAAAGTCAATAAACTGTAAGATTGAGACTGTTTTAATGTAATTTAATCATACAAGAAAAAAAATTCTAGTATTTAAATACTTAATGGCACTCCTCAGCATCACGGTGCATTATCACAATATTTTAGAGCTTGCTGAGCATAATCTCTGCACAAATAGAAGAGCAAAACCTCTGCACAAAAAATACATTTCTTTCTACAGCACCATTGTTTAATGGAAATACTTCATATATTTCAAATGACAGATATTATGACAGAAGGGTTTGTGTTACTATAATGAATTAAAAATCCCATGAGATATACCTGCAAAGAAATTGCCTTTTTTTTTTTTTTTTTTTTTTTTACTTTTCCTTTAAATTAAATTTAAGATTTTTACCTGGCCCCCAACATTCCATTTTTTGAGGGTCTACCCTGGAAGTGGATTAGAATGTGCTAAAAGATGAGCTTAACTTTTTTTTTCCTCTGCTGCTTTATCTCCCCTGGTTATTTTCTAGGGAACACTATTATATTTGGTCACGTACCACAACATATACTGCACTTAGATTCTGCAGTGACTAGCATCACCACAGGGGACAAGGAAATCAGCAGATAAGTTACAGAATTTATTACTGTTGTTATTAATTCCTTATAACCATAAAGATGACATTTGAGTTGGAACACTATATCAAGTGCAGAATAAGAATATGGTAAATGCCTCAGGTTTATATTTTTCAGTTATACAGACTTTGAAATTTGACTGAAATTTGACTACCTCTTTTCTTGCCACCAGGCAATGTCAGTACAGAAGAGAAAGCAGTGACAAAGCAGTCAATTATTTGAGGCTGTCAGAGTAAGTTCATACCTCTTGTACAATATTGCACATTATTACATTTAATTCTCAACACCAGTAAAACTCTTCTCCTTAAATTACGAGTATGACATCTTGTATCACTTCTCTGCCCACAACTTGGCCTCTGCCTGGGACTAGGGGCTCAGTCCCCAGATCCATGCACTCCTCCCGTTCTAGCACCACCCTGCAGCTCCCAAGTGCTCCAAACACCTGCTCGTCTCTGCGTGTTGATTGCGGGACCACATCCACGCCAGGGGCTGCCACGGGAGAAGACGTGAGCGAGGCCGTGCTGGCCGCGCGCCCCAGGGCAGCGGTGCGGAGGTGCTCGGGCAGCGCGTGGGAAGAAACCGCCAGGGATAAACCACGTTCATGGGGTCGCGCTGCCCCACGCAGGAAGCCGAGAGCTGCCGGACAGCACCCTGCTGTCGTGTCACCCCGTGTGCCCCCAGTACGGCGCTGCCTCCAAAAGCTACTGGTACCACTTCCGTCACCTCAGACCTCCTCGTGCATGGGCTGAAACACTCCGCTAGGAGGTCAAACAGCAAACATAACGCCCGTAGCAGCCACGATGGGTTATAATAACCTGCATTTTGTTGCTGTTGTTGGGAAGGATTTTCATACCTTTTATAATGCATTTTTGAAAGTACACCCAAATTATTTTAAAAACAATACTAATTACATTTGTGTGATAACTAGCATATGCAGAGACAGTTTATGCAGAGAAAACATTCGTACGGTAAATTCTGTGCTGCTTTTTCTCACATTACTGAAAAATGGTATCAAATTTAATATTGAAAGTGAGAACGCAAGAAGCGAAAATGAAATATGTTCCCAGTGAGGTTGCACTAGATGATCTCTAAAGGTCCCTTCCAACCTTAATGATATTATGATTCTTATGATCCTGAAATAAAAAAGGAATAATGGACACCCCTTTCACATGGTAAGAATAATTTTTAGAGAAAATTAGGATACCAGGTAAAGAAACCTCTTGAAAACTACTGTACGGTGACATGATACAGTAAAAGTTTATGATAAAGCATGGGTAAGAACCTGACCTTCCTGCATTATAGTTCCGAACCTCAAAGACAGAAAAGTATCCCCTCTATTCTTATCATTGTCTTGCTCACCTTCTGTTCTGTGCCCTGGAGTTAGCCCAGTCCTACAAATTAAGTATACTTAAGTGTATCATATTTACACAAAAGGAAGCCATAGTTTTATACTCCGGACTTCTTCTCAGCACTAAGTGATTTTATTATTTCAAACGTGTTTGTTACAAATACAAACTAGCATGTTGTATACCATCTGAGTAAAACAGAAATACCTGATCAACCAACCCACAATGCTCACCGGGTGAGGTCTATACCAAATACCTTCAGGTCCATAGCTCTATTCGCAGATATTGGCCTTAAGGGAGCATCCAGTAACTGGAAGAGCCTAACATGCAAGATGACATATTATATAAGCAAACAGCTCAGTAAAGAGAATGTGAAACCTTTTGGAAAGTGCTGACAAAGCCTACATTAAGAAATAAATAATAATAAATGCTGGACACTTAGAATCCCAGTTTCTTTTTCTGGTTGAAGAACAAAGTTGCCCCCAGTCTACCGATTTCACAATCAAGTATATTAATTCACAAATGTTTATGGTTATGGTTAGTAGCGGAGCTTGCTAGTTTGAAAACAAGCTCTAAAAAGTGACCTACTGCATCTGCTCAATTATGGTAACTTGTGAAAGGAAGGGAAGATATGCAATTTTACTCAAATTAAGTGTTACAAAATTTAACTTCATAACAAAACTTCTAACTGATTCTTCCTTGCATCTGCCAGATTATACCTTCCATGTGGTTGCTATATTCCTCTGCGACAGTATCTGCTTGCAAAACATAAAAGTCTGATTAGGAGACTCAAAGCCCAGAGCTATTTTCATTTAATTCAGTTGCTCAAATGCCTAATGCAGCTGTGCAAGTCTGCTCATCAGATTCTAGCAGACTTGTACAAGCCAAATGTGGAAATTTATTACCATGAAAACAGAAGTTGCTTCCTCCAAAAATCCAATCCCTCTTTTAGCACACTGTGCTGACAGAAGTAAATGAAAAAGTTAGGAATTAAACTGAAGGAAGATGGTAAAAGGTCAGAGAGAAAATGCTATTAATTTTTATGATAATTGCATTTTCTAAAATGTTTAGTGACTTTTAGAAGCTGAAAATCAATGGCACAAATCAAACAAAATCACAACTGAATTAGCTAAAGTGTCAAAACCCTAGACAACTTTAATTAAAAGCACTGTAATCGTCAGTTTCTATTGTATACCTCATTCCATCCCTTCCATTCCATCCCAAACACACAATTCTGGAATAACAAAATCATTTTCTTGAGGGCAGTGGAAATATCTACATCCTCTTTGTAATTTAAAGTTGCCCTGAACTTTCATGGTAGCTAGTTTGAATGAAGACAAACCGTAAAACATTCAGGTTCAACTTACAATTTACTGTTAAATCATAGGCATAAGCAATGTAGTTGAGTTTGCAAGTTAATCTGCACTATGAGTGCAGTGTTTGCTAATGCCAGGCATTACTAGGAATTCTACTTACAGGAAATATTATCTTATACTTCTCAATATAAGACTCAATATAGGACTCAACACTAAAAATGTGCAAGGCTTCTATAATGAAATCTGACAGAAACTGTACTCATCATTTTTCGTTAACTTCTCTCAAAAGATAAGCCAACCATGAAGCTGGTTATCAGAGATTCACATTCAGAAAGAAAAGTCCTACTAATTTATATAATCTGCTAAAAGCAAGATTCAGTCTCCATGATATATTGTACTTTGGCCTTCTTACTGGAATTATTGATATGTCAATATTCATGAAAATACAACACTAGCACAGAAAACACTAGTAACAAAGTAATATAGTGTAACATTTTATTCCCAAGACAGTTACACCATGCACTGGCTAAATCATGAACAGTGTCATCACTTGCTGATGCAAGTTAGATTGTCCAGCAGTTTACTGATTTAAATAGAATTTTTTTTAGAAAAGATATATGCCCTATCAAAAGAAGGCAAGTAATTGCACACTAACCTCTGCTTCAGCTGCTTGTGACTGCAGGAGCTGCCGTATACGAACGATGTCCTTCTCTATCTGCTGAATCCTTGCCACTCTCACCTGAAATTAATGTATATTTATGTTCGATTTTTATTTAAAAACCTCCTTATAGTCACTACAGAATGACAATATGAAGAGTTGGTCACAAATATAGCTGTCTACAAAACAGAACTACTTCATTCCTGCGCTAATTGGAGAAATGGGAATAAAACACAGTCATGATGGCAAACATCTTCAAAACAGAACAGGTACTGGGGTTTTTAACATAACTGACACTAATCTGGATGTAAGACTAGATTGATACACAGTACAAACTCTGGCATAGAAAAATGCTTCAGTAAACTCACACATTTTTCTTTTTCAACACTGAAATTAATATCCTGTGCAGTTTTTTAACAAATTACTTCACTCTTAACTCAGTGTTAAAATTCCACTTGCACTAAACAGATTTGCGAGAAGTGCTTGAACAGAACTGCAAAGTGCTTTGAAGTGCTTGAACAGAACACTGTCTGTTTTTAATTATTTTCAGTTATTATGATGCTTTGACAGATCTTAGTACCTAAGCAAAGCCTCTGAATATTTTCCATCCTCTTTAAGAAATCTCTTAGAATGATTAATAAAAAGAAAACTGCATATCAATTTAATGGCTTTTCTAGGACTTTATAGGTATCTCTGAATTAATCTGAGTCTCTTATAGCCATATTGCCACTCACTTCCTACTGTAAATGCAATGCCGAAGAAAAACAAACAAATAAACAAAAATCCCAAACCCCACCAAGTTTTACAGGATACATGTACTCCATTTAAGTTATAGTTTGCACAGGACACATTTTAGTTTTGTGAAAAAAAGGAACACAGTGATACATTCCTGTATCAGCTTGAGGATAAGTACACATTATATGACTTTAAAACTGGTCAGTCCTTAATATAGCAGGATACAAACTGAACACTGAATTGTTAAATTCAAATTTCCTTATACAAGCCCTTGTTAAAAAGAGGTACATAGTTAAAATCAAACCAAATAAAACAAATAAAAAAAAGATCTTGACCATTTTACCTGAATAATGATTACAGTGCTATGCTAAAAAAGAAAAGGCACTGCAAGGATTAACATTATGACTATCCTTATTTAACATCCTTGTAAACTGAAAGTGGAAATAATCAAACTTAAAAAAAAAGCTATAAATGACAATGCATATACTTGGAACAGAAACACAAAGAATCCAAAGGTTTCAGAAAGTTGAAAGAAAACATAATCATTGGGTAGAAGTAATTCTTGACATATGCAGAAAAACATCTTAAACATTAACATATAGTGGATGCAAAATTACAATATGGAAAATTACAAATAGTAACCAATAAACTAGATCTGAAATTCTAAAGAAAATATCACAAAAAAAGGTCAGAAATATTTTAACAGCACAAACAATGGCCTCACCACAGTAGGAGGCAGACAAATAATCCACCTTCTTTCTCTCTTGGATCAGGAAATTCTTAAGTATAAGGAAGATAAACATACAAAATCTACATAAAAATATATTACTGGGAATAACTGTAAATTGGTGAGATGATGTATAACTGACAGAATACATCTTTTTTATGATTAAGCAGGCTTTAATTGTTCACCAAAATTTCTTTCTACGTAACTGGCAATTTACTTCACTTTCACACTTTACTTAAGGGGACCAGAGAAACAAAATATGTGTATATATTATGTACACCTAAAAGTGGGGATTTTTCTTTTGTAGAAGAAATGTAAAAATTACGTAACTTGTCCTCAAAATGGCCAAGAATTCAATCAACGTACATTACATTTTAGTTTAGATATATAAAGAACAGACCATTCCTTCCCTCTGCTTTTTTATTACTTGTATTGCAGAGGATCTAAGGTGTTCCGTTGGCCAAAAGGGTATTTTGTACCCAATGCTGTACAAACAGGAAGAACATGCTGGTTATAGCAAGAAAATCCCAGGCAGTATCGGGTTATCTACTCTCACAGAATAAATATTACAGATATTATATATTTATAATGCAGAGTTGTCTGCAATCAAGTCTTCCTTCAAATTACAGTTTTCATTGTGTTCCATATCACACACAGTCATAAAAGAATGAAAATACAGAGCAAAAGGAAAACCGGAAAACAAGCAAGTTCACCATACTTGCCAGAAATGAATAATTCTGATTATGCATTTGAACACCACACATGAATAATCTAGAATCTAATGTTTTCTCTTACATATTTACATATCATTTAAGTTGTATATAGTTCTGGCACCTATCCTTCACATAATGAAACCTGAGGGAACTACCAGCCATATTCAAGAGAAGAGCACATGAGGATATCGTTACTGCCTCCTCCTGTTTTATAATGTCATGGAAATTACAGTATCAATTAGGATTATATGTATGTTATAAATATGTATTGGGAATACAACAGTTGTGATAACTACCATGAGGATGCAAGACCATGGTTTTCTAAGTTAATGTATGCCTGGTTGCCTCCTTCTTCAGCCCCATTTTTTTTAAAAAAGAATGTAGGGAAGTAGCTACTTTACACTTTCACAGCCACAGAACCGCCGTCAAGTTGCTTCTTAGAAAGATTTCACTTACTCTCCTGCTTGAATACACTTAAAATCTGGCTAGCTGTGAGGAGAATCCACTTAGCTTACTCCACCTTCTAGCTGAAGCTTGCTCAAGAGCTTGCTCAGCAGTTCTGGCGCAGAAGCTCAGCAGCAGTTCAGCACTGCCGTGTTTCTCGGCAGGCTGATTCGGGCTCATCCAGGTGGTCCCACCAGTGTTGCAGCTCTGTCGGGAAGGGCCTGCACCAGTGCAGGGCTGCTCTCCGGCCTCAGCACCACGGCCACAGGCAGCCCAGGGCCAACCCGCTGCTGTCCGTGCTGCTTACAGCCAGCAGCAGCAAACCCAAGTCTCAGGACTTCCATCCACACAGACCCTTACATGCCCTTTATGTGCCTACCTGGTAAGGTGACTGCTAAAAACAGAGTGCATGTATTTCGCCAAAAAATATAAACACAGACTAACCATTATTTCTCAGAATTTCCTCAAAAATACAGACCTAAACTATTCTGCTTTAAACTGCTTTTAAGTTTTAACTGCACCAGAATTAAGTATTAAAATTTTGTGTTGAGGTAAATTCAACGAAGAAAAGAAAGCCTAAAAAGACAATTTGTATTCAAATGACTTATTTTTGTTACACTCTCGGAAAAAAGTAGATTATTTCACCAAGCTGGTTACTTAACATCCATGGAAATAACTGGTAATAAATAATTCAAATCATCATTCTGCTTCTGTGGTGGAAGAGTTTTTATAACTAGCCAGCAACTGATAATTTAATTTACTGAGTTCCACCCAATTACACAGTGACTTATACTTCCAAACGTGTGTGACATGATTTGCATATAAAACTATACATATGCTCATCATGAATGCAAAACAACTCCTAGATACAGCAAATCAAGCAAACAAATTACAGGAATGGATGCAAAGGATATTTTGCCAGTATATCTTATAAGCTTATATAAGCTTATTCTTTAACACATGCTTTCTGGCTGAAGAAACTTATTAACACCTGAATTTTATGGTAAAATTAAAAGCACAGAGCTAAATAAACAACATTACACAAATAAAATAAAGCAGTTTCAAATATTGATTTGTTTGAAGATAAAACTGTAATATATTACAGTCAAATAACAAGCAAAATTGTTTTACTTCTCCCACTAGTCAAAATTCTTCTTTTAAACAGTCAAAGAAAGGTGCTTTTTGCTTGAGTAGTATTTTTCTATATTATGATTACAGGCTTGTTTGGAGGTTTTTTTTTTTTATTTAAAAGCTATCTAATTG
The DNA here is from genome assembly GCA_032275445.1 of Crypturellus soui. Taxonomy (NCBI): domain Eukaryota; kingdom Metazoa; phylum Chordata; class Aves; order Tinamiformes; family Tinamidae; genus Crypturellus; species Crypturellus soui. The sequence continues at coordinate 902,294 of JAUBNY010000635.1, read as the reverse complement.
TTCTATGATATCACTGTGTTTGCACACAGTTTAAAGATATATAAATAATGTAATGACCTCGCTGGAAAACTTTTTCCATTCCCTTTAATAATGAAAGCAAAACTATACCTGTGCTCGCTTCTCCATGTCCTGACAAGTACCTAGTTGCTCTTCCATTGCAGCTCTGATTTGTCTTGCCTCGTACTCTAACTGCCTTCTGGTCATGTCTGTTTGCAAGGAGAACTGAAATTGAAGTGCAGAGAAAGCATTTTAGGAAATGAAATTGATGTGAACATCAACTGTGTGTATATTTCTCTTAACAGAAGCAGAACATTTATCTTTTTACATGAAACTTCCCAAGTGAATAAAACATGAATAACAGACCTTTAAAATATTCTTCAGAACATGCTTAAAAATAAAAACACAGTATTACTCAACCCAAAAGCTACCTGCAAGTCTTGTCAAATGACTACATACAACACATAAGCACACCAACACAGCATGGAACATGTGGATGCTAATGTGTACCAGTACACCAACAAAAATGTTTTGTTTTCCATCTAAATCATTCATAGGTGTCATGATTCATAGGTGTCAAACTTCTGCACTGATGGCATTCAAGCTACTGCTTTTGGTCCTATTTTTAACTATCCTATTAAAAAAAAGCATAATTTTTCAAGCCATAATCTACAAGAAAAAGTACTCTACCCACATTCCTTTCAAGGCAGCTGGCCTTGAAACTAAATCTGTTAACTTAGATTTAAATACACGGGGCTTTGCAATTAATGGAGAAAACTGAAAATTAGCAAGAAAGATGATTAAGCACAACAACTTCAAGATCACAGAAGCACAGGTTGGCTGTGACTCCTGGACATCACCTGGTTCCTCCCTCTGTTTCCTTCTAAAGCTAGGCTTTAGGTTATCCACAGCCTTTTTCAAGCTAAGTTTTCATACTGCTAGCACAAAAGACTCTACTGCTCTCTAGGCACTCTATTCCACTGTTCAAATTGTCCTCAAGGTGAAGATTTTTTTTTTTCTTACATTGGGACAGAATTCGCCCTGAAACAACTGGTTCCCTCTTGTCCTGTACCATGTGAATAGAGTACCTCTGTCTCCTCTATAGCTGCCTTTTCAGGACTGGAAGACTATTATATCCCTCCTAGGGCTTTTAAATATTTTTTAAGTTGAAAGTTTAACTACTACTCACATATATCTATATGTAATTTATTCAAACATGTGGAAAATAGTGCCAGGTCCAGTAAACATGTTTGCTCAAAAAGAGCTTTAGTTCTTTCAAATTACATGATTATCTTCCCTAGTAACTATTCTTACCGTATTAATATATGATTTATCTATTCAATTTCTGATCAAGTCAGAAGTCAGTTTCAAATACGTAGCTATATGTGACTGGCAAGTAAAATAAAATGAATATCACGGGAAAATCAGAAGATGCATCCTTTAAAGATCAGTGAGGCCTTCCCAGGAATAAAATGGGAGGTGGCAAGCAAACACTGCTGCTAAACTTAAATTTACAAAGATTTATCTCTATTCTGCTCTCCAGAAATTACCTTTTCTTCTTTGTTCTAGAACTTCTCCCAGTATGGGAAAAGGAAATATCAAAGGTCGTAACACTGGTCACTTGTATCACCAGAAATATGCAAACATCTTATGAAGACAGAATTTATAACCCCTTTCTGTTTTGTGTAAGGATCTTAAAAGAAGGCCAAAAGCAAGCTTAATATATGAAAAGAATGGTAAGGCATGGCATCCAATCTTAGGGCCAACAATGTTTTATGGCAGATGAACAGAAATAGGGCAGCTTTGCATTTTGAAGACCAACATGGTGGACAAGCTGACCATGAGGCAGCAGTGTGCCCGCCCTCGTGGCCAAGAAGGCCAGTGGGGTCCTGGGGTGCATTAAGAGGAGCATCTCCAGCAGGTCGAGGGAGGGGATCCTGCCCCTCTACTCAGCCCTGGGGAGGCCACATCTGGAGCACTGTGTCCAG
>JAUBNY010000635.1:872351-900209 GCA_032275445.1 Crypturellus soui | reverse complement strand
TCTCATTCCCTCTCTCTCTCCCTCTCATTACCCCTCCCTCTCATTCCCCCTCCCTTTCTCTCTGGGTTTGCCTCTGTGCTGTCAGTTTTGTTAACTGCTCTGCTGGGCAAGCTTCCATCTTGTCTCACAGCTGAGTTAAGAGCCTTACAATACTGAAGTCTGCCCCATTGTTCTGACCCCACTCTGTTTATAGTGACTTTTTCCTGTACTAGCTCTAACAGTTCTTGACCCTTTTACATACATTTAGGTAAATATGTTACCTACTTGAAGTATTAGCGTAATTTACAAAACAACATTGTCAGACTATTTGGCATGCTGAAATGTTTCTTTTCTTTCAATAAAATATATATTGAATTGAAAAACTATATTGAAGTCGCTGAGAAGTAACTTCTATGATTTTTTTAGGTGCACCAGAAAAATAGGACATTTCTTCTTACAGTATTTGTATTCAGACTTTTGAAAATTCTAAATTTGAAGTTGAAAGATACTGTAAATAAAAGGTAGAAATAGTTTCACGTAGAGTTTGTCTAGACAGAAGAAAGATCTAATTATGCTGGAATAAGTAAACTAACATTTTTATATTAATTTTCACTCCCAAGGTGAACTCAATATATTTCATCCATATTCCAGAATAAGTATTAGTATGGGATGCTAAATAGCTTTAATTAGAATAGTTTAAAATCACACATAATTTTAGTCTAGTTATACTTTCTATGTAAACCAGTCAGCCCTTATTTTCTCTGTTGAGGCTAGGAAAAATTGAAACATTTAAAGCCTAAAATGAAAGCTATATTGACCTTTCTAAATTATTTCTCTTTAATAACCTGTAGTGCTATGCATATGGGATAGAAACATGAGATTTTTTTTTTACACTAACTGATCATAATATCTTTTTCTCCATCAACATTCAAAGGATTACAGGTTCCATATATGTAGATGCCAAAATTCTCCACTGTTAAATTCAGTATGTTCATTTTATCCATGCAGGTAAAAAAGACACAAGTAGTAAGCACTAGCTATTACAGCCCAGCATAGTATAGACAGAAATAGCATACTTCTCCAACTGTTTCCCCCAAAACAATATCAACTTTTATCTGGATAACTATTTCCTTCAGCACCATCATTTGGCCTTACTATTTGAAGGATGGCAAGAAGCCCAAATTAAATGTAAGCATCGTTCTTACTGGCTCCTAAAAACTGATCTGGAAGGACTATTATCAGAGATGAGTACCCATCCATCTGAGAAACTAAAAAAAAAATAAAAAAGATCTAACACAGAACCTTATTGTATAGAACCTTCTCTTTCCAAACCTTCTCTATCCTACTTCATTTCTTCTCCTTTTATACTTTCCTGTCTTTCACTGTTAAGATGACTCAGGAAAGGACATGATTGAATCCTGAAAAAAATACTTGTCTTCAATTGACAAATTTTCAATTCACATTGTTCATATGACTACAAAATCAATGACCTCCAGATTAATCAGTTAAAACTTTCCACACTCCACTTGATACTGCAATTTCTATCCTTTCTGATAAAGGGACAACAAACAGACGGAGCTAGAGGCCACAACACAACAAGAAAACTATGACATAGTCACCATCACTGAAATGTGGTGGACCACTGTCATGACTGGAGTGCTGCAATGGCAGGACATCTTAAAGGCGCAGGAGCAGGCTGTCCCCATGTGCCAAAAGAGGAGCCAGAGAAGACCACTGGCCTGTCTGAATAGGTAACTATCACTGAGACTCTAGGGAAAAGAGCCACCATTGGAAAAAGGGGCAGGCAACTTGGAAAGAGTACAAGGAAGTCACTAGGGTATGTAGGGAGGAAACTGGAAAGGCAAAAACTCACTCTGGACACTGCTATTAAAAAAAAAAAAAAAAAAAAAACACCCACAACATTAACAAGAAAAAGAGAGCCAAGGAGAATCTCCATCGTTTATTGGATGCGGTCAGGAACATTGCCACCAAATAAGAAGATAAGGCTGAGGTACTCAATGCCTTCTTTGCCTCAGTCTTTAATACCCAGATAAGCTATTCTCAAGGAATAACTTGAAGACACGTAACGGAACTTGAAGACACGTAACGGAGAGAAGAAGAAACCCCCCATAAGTCAAGAGGAAACAATCAGTGACCTGTTACTCACAAAACTGCTTTCCATCATCTATCAGCAGTCCTGGTCAACATGGGAAGGCCCAGACAACTGGAGACTGGCCAACATGATGCCCGTCTATAAGAAGGGTCGGATGGAGGATTCAGGGAACTACAGGCCTATCAGCCTGACCTTGGTATTGGGGAAAGTTATGGAGCAGATCATCTTGAGGACGATCACACAGCATGTGTGCGACAATCAGGGAATCAGGCCCAGCCAACATGGGTTCATGAAAGGCAGGCCCTGTCTGACCAACCTGATCTCCTTCTATGACCAGGTGATCCCCCTAGTGGATGTGGGAAAGGCTGTGGACGTGGTCTACTTGGACTTCAGTAAGGCCTTTTAACAGTCTCCTGCTGCCTTCTCTTGGAGAAGCTGGCAGCTCATGGCTTAGACAGGTGTACTCTTCCCTGCATGAGAAACTGGCTGGATGGCTGGTGGTGATTGGAGTTAAATCCAGCTGGCGACCGATCACGAGCTATGTTCCCCAGGGGTCAGTGTTGGGGCCAGTCCTCTTTAATGTCTTTATCGATGATCTGGATGAGGGGATGGAGTGCACCCTCAGCAAGTTTGCAGATGACACCAAGCTAGGAGGAAGAGCTGACCTGCTTGAGGATAGAGAGGTTCTACACAGAGGGATCTGGATAGGCTGGATTGATGGGTGAGACCAACTGTATGAGGTTCAACAAGGTCAAGTGCTGGATCCTGCACTTTGATCAAAACAACCCCATGCAGCACTATAGGCTTAGGGCAGAATGGCTGGAGAGCTGCACGGCAGAAAAGGATCTAGGGGTGTTGACCGACAATGAAGCTGGTGAAGGGGTTGGAGCACAGACTTTATGAGCAGTGGCTGAGGGAGCTGGGGTTATTTAGTCTGGAGAAGAGGAGGCTCAGGGGAGACCTTATTGCTCTCTACATCCACCTGAAAGGAGGTTGTAGTGAGGCAGAGGTCGATCTCTTCTCCAGAGTACCGAAATTAAGAGGAAATGGCTCAAGTTGTGCCAGGGTGTTTCAGGTTAGATGATATTAGGAAAAAATTCTGTGCAGAAAGAGTAGTCAAGCATGGGATTTACCTGACCAATACCAGTGGTTGCCATGCTGATTTCTGCTGCTCCTTGACCTTCATTCTGCTCCTCTCTATCATGTGAGCCTGGATCACGCTTGCTTTGAGGTGCCCTCTGTTAATACAAGAATTTATGGTATTATATACAGAAATGAAGCGCACATTGATCCATTTAGAGTTTAGCCCTGCAAAAGAAAGGATTTGCAGGGAAACACAGCAACACCCTTCTCCACCAGCTGTGCTCACATCGCTATCAGCAATGTAACAGAATTGGAGCAAACAACTGTCTTTGCCATGTCACACAATCTATGCATTTATTGGAGACTAAGGTGAAAGCACTGGTGACAGCTCTCTATTATTTAAGGCTGTTCAAACTAAGTTCATAACTCTTGTACAATATTGCACATATTTAGTTCTAAACATTAGCAAAATTCTTCTCTTTATTTAAAGAGTATGACATCTTGTATTACTTCTCTGCCCATAACTTGACCTCTACCTAAGACCATGTACTTCCTCTGTCTGCTGATCAACTCACTCTTCCCATTTCAAGCACTACCCTACAACTTTTAAGTTCTTGAAATACCTGCATGTTATTTGCAGAACTGCATCTACACTACTGGCTTGCAGTCAGATGATGTCAAGGGAGCAGATATGAATGAGGTGGTATTGGTTGCTCACTCAAATGCAGCTATGGGGAGGTTGCCAGGCAGCATGTAAGGCACAGAGAAATGACTTCCAGATACTGAACTGCTTAGCTGCCCCACTAAGGAAGTTGACAGCTGCTAGATATTGTAATAGCTCACTGCTTTCACCCCACCTTTAAAAGCCATATCCTATGGCACAAATCAAACAAAAATGCAGTGTCAAAACACTAGGCAACTTTAATTATAGACACTACTGTCAGTTTCCTTTGCAATAACTTTAACAATTCTATGATTCTATGAATAACAGATTCTGCCCCCTACACACACACACAATTCTGTAATTATGAAAACATTTACTTTTGACAGGGGGAAAATCTACATCCTCTTAGTAATTTAAAGTTGCCATGAACTTTCACAGTAGTTACTCTGACTGAAGATAAACTGTAAAACATTTCAGGTTCAACATACAATTTATAGTTAAGTTACAGCATAAGAAATGGAGTTGAATTTGCAAATTAATTTCCACTATGAGTGTAGTTTTTGCTAATAGTAGTCACTACTACTAACTTTGTAAGTTACAAAAAATATTATCTTGTAGTCCTAAATATAGAACCCAATACTTAAACACTAAAGATATGCAAGGCTTCTATATTTAAATCTCACAAAAGCCATACTCACCTTTTTTAAAAAAAAAAAACTTCTCTCAAAAGATAAGGAAATCATGAAGGTGCTTATCAGAAATTAATATTTACAAAAGTACTACTAATTTATATAATTTGCTAAATCTAAGACTCAGACTCTACAATATATTGTACTTTGACCTTTTTCATGAAATTAATGATATATCAATATTAATGAAATTGCAACAGTAGCACAGAAATCAAACTATCCTACCCTCAGTTCATTGGTAAGAGTAACATACTGTCAAATTTTATACCCAAAACAGTTACACCCTGCCTACGTACATTGACTAAATCACGATCAGTGTCATCACTTCCTGATGCAAATAAGGTTGTCCATAAGTTGATTCATTTAAATAGCATTTATATTATATATATATATATATATGCCCTAGCCAAAATAAGGCAAATAATTGCTCACTAACCTCTGCTTCACCTGCTTCTGACTGCAGGAGCTGTCGTATATGAAGGATGTCCTTCTCTATCTGCTGAATCCTTGCCACCCTCACCTGAAATGAATGTATTTTCATGTTTGATTTTTATTTAAAAATTCCTTATAGTTATTATACAATATGACAATATGAAGAGTTCATTGCAAATATAGCTGTCTACAAAACAGAACTACTTCATTCATGTGATAATTGCAGAAATGGCAATAAAACACAGGCATGATGGCAAACAATTTCAAAACAGAATGGGTAGTTGGGTTTTTAATATAATTGACACTAATTTGGATATAAGATTAGATGTTCACACAGTACAAGCTGAGATATAGAAAAATGCTTCAGTAAACTTGCACTTTGTTTCTGAAATTAACATTCTGAGCAGATTTTTAACAAATTATTTCACACTTTCACCTCAATGTTAGAATTCTACTTGCCTTACACAGATTTGAAAAATTTATATTTCCTAAGTTTATTTATAGTTTTTATAATGAAGAATTTATAGTTCTTAAGTACAGCCTCTGAATATTTTCCATTCTTTAAAATCTCAAAGACTGTAGAGGGTTAGTAAAAAAAAGTTGCATACAATTTTTTGACTTGTCTGGGATTTTATAGATATCTGTGAATTAATTTGAGTCTTTTTTAGTCATATTGCCACTCACTTCCCACTGCAATCATTCTGTGGTTAGTAAATGTAATGTTGAAAAAACAAAAACACCTTTACAGGATACATGTACTCCAAGTAAGTTATACTGTGCACAGGATGCATGGATGCATTATGATTCTGTGAAACAACTGAATGCAGCAAGTGATACATCCCTGTATCAACTTGAGGATAAATTGGCATTATTTTACTTTAAAACTAGGCAGAAAATAAATAGCCCGGTAATATAGCAGGATACAAACTGAACACTGAACTGATTAAATACAATTCTCTTGTATAATAGGTAGGGTAAAAACGGATACATAGTTAAAACAACAACTAAATTGATCATTTTACCCAAATAATAGTCATACTAAAAAAGGAAAGGCTTTGTATATCTAGTGGGCACTGCAAGGATTAGTATTATGACTAGCCTTATTTAACACCTTTATAATCTGAAAGTGGAAATAAACTGAACTTTAAAAAGCTGCAAATGCCAAAGCATACACTTAGAATGGAAACACAATGGAATCTAGAGATTTTAAAAATATGGAAAAAGTTATAATCACCAAATAGAAGTAATCCTTGAAACATGCAGAAAAACATCCTAAACATCAACACTTATTGGAGATGCAAAATTACAAATAGTAACATATAAACTAGATTTGAATTTGAAAAGCAAAATATCAAGGAAAAAAGAGGTCAATAACATTTTAACAGCCACACAGAAGCCTCACCACAGCATGAGGCAGATAAATAATCTATCTCTCTCCTCTCTTGGATCAGAAAATTCTTAAGCATAAGATAGATAATAAAAATACATTACTGGGAATAACTGTACATTGGTGAGATGATGCACGACTGACAGAACACACCTCTTGTTCGTCTTTAAGCATGATTTCATTTTTTCCCCCCACCAAACTGAGTTTCTTTCTATGCAACTAGGAATTTATGAAATAAAGAGATTGAGAGAAATCAAGTAAGTATATGCATTTTTGTACACCTAAAATCAGACACTTTTTTTTTCTCCCAGAAGAAAGAAATGTAAAGATTACATGATTTGTCCAGTATCAATGATCAAGTCCTCAAAAGGACCAAGAAATCAATCAGCATATCCCAAATTTTATTTCAGAGAGATAAACATCAGACCATTCCTTCTTTCTGCTCATTCATTATTTGTATTGCAGGGAACCTAAGGTGTTCAGTCGACCAGGAGGATGTTTTGTATCAAATGGTGTACAAGCAGGAAAAAGAACAGGCTGGTTATAGTATGAACTTCTTAGGCAATAGTAGGCTATCCATTCTCACAGAATAAATATTACAAATGTTCAAAATGTGTAACACAGAATTGTCTGCAATGACAACCTTTATATAGTTGAATTGTTGTCTTCCTCCAAATTACATTTTACATTGTGCTTCATATCACAGTCATGGAAGAATGAAAATACAGAGCAAAAGGAAAGCTAAAAAACAAGCAAGTTCACCATACTTACCAGATAGGACTGGTTCAGTTTATACATTTGAACACTACAGAGGAGTAATCTAGAAATTGTTATGTAAATACATAAGAGCAAATAAGTTCTACACAGATTTGGCACCTATCCTTGGTATAATGAAACCCTGGGGGAATTACCAGCCAAATTGAAGAGAAGAGCACATGAGGATATAGTCATTTCCTCTTGTTATTTTATAATCTTATGAAAATTATATTGCATATTAAGATTACACGTTACACATACGTATTGTGAATAAAACAGTTGTGATAACTACCAACAGGATGGAAGATTGTGGTTTACTGAATTAACATATGCATATGGATTCCTCCATCCCCACCTTAAGATTAATAAAGAATGTGAGGAAGTAGCTACTTTACAGACACTTTCATAGCCATATAACTACACTCAAATCGCTTCTTAGAGAGATTTCATTTATTCTCCTGCTTGAATGCACTTAAAATTTGGCCAGCCACCTACTGTATGCATTTAGCTTCACCTTCTAGCTGAAGCTTGTTAAAGGACTTGCTCAGAAGTTCCGGTATCACTCCAGTAGTACTTTCTTTTACAACAAGACAAACCAGGCTTACCCAGACATTCCCAACTCTGTTCTGCCTTCATTTAGAACAGGCTGCACACAATTTGCATGACTGCATTGGTGCAGGGCAACTGATAAACCTCGGTAACACTGTCATATGACGTCATGAGAACCAGTTACTACCCAGGCATCTTAAAACCAGGAAGAATGAACCTGGGTCTGAGTGCTTCTATGTAGACAGACCCTTATACAGCCTTTATGTACATACCTGATAAGAGTGCTACAATTAAAATATATGTATTTTGTAACAAAATATAATGATGGACTAAACATTTTTCAGAATTTTCTCAAAAATACCCACTAAGTTATTCTGCTTTAAAGCTGCTTTAAGTTTTAATTGCAAACAGAATTAATTAAAAATATTACATAAGTAGCAAAATTTTGTGTTGAGGTAAATTCAATAAAGAAAATAAACCTAAAGAGACTATTTATATTCAAATTTTTGTAACACTCTAGGAAAAAATTATGCTATTTTACCGAGATGGTTACTTAACATCCATGGCAATAGCTGGTAATAAATTATTCAAACTCTCACACTGCTACTGTGGGGGAATAACTTTTATAACCAGCCAGCAACTGATAATTTAATTTAGCAAGCTCCACCCAATTACATTTGAAATATACTTCCAAATGTATATGACATGATTTGCATACAGAACTATACATATATTCACCATGAATGCAAACCACCATTGATTAGCGCAAACAGTTTACAGGAATGCATGTGAAAGATATTTTGCTGGCATACCTTATTTTCAAAGATTATTCCTTAACACATGCCTTCTGAAACTTAGTAGTAGCTGAATTTTATGGTAAAATTAGAAGCACAAAATAATAAAAATAATTAAAAAAAAAAACACAACAACATTACACAAACAAAATAAAGCAGTTGCAGATACACATTTGTTTGAAGCTAAAATTGTAATAAACTACAGTCAAATAACGATGATTTTGAGTAGTGGTTTTCTGTTTTGATTACAGCTGAAGCTTTTTTGTTTGTTGTTTTTTTGTTTTTCAAAGGTCAACTAAATGCTCTAAGGCATCATTGTGTTTGCACACAGTTTAAAAATACATTAATAATTTTAATGACATTGCTAGAAACTTTTTTTTCTGGAAAACTATACCTGTGCTCGCTTCTCCATGTCCTGACAAGTACCTAGTTGTTCTTCCATTGCACCTCTGATTTGCCTTGCCTCATACTCTAACTGCCTTCTGGTCATATCTGTTTGCAAGGAGAACTGAAATTGAAGTGCAGAGAAAGCATTTTAGCAAATGAAGTTGATATGAACTATACGTTTCTCTGAATAGAAGCAGAACAAATACTTCTCCACAGGAAACTTCATAAAAGAACAAAACATGAATAATAGGCCTTTAAAACACAACTACATTCTTAAAAATAAGAATACATTACTGTTCAAACCCAAAAGCTACTGGCAAGTCTTGTCAAATGACTAAATACAACATATAAACACATTGACACAGTATCATTACAAGCATGGAATATGTGGATGCTAATGTATGTCAGCACACCAACACAGTGTTACGTTTTTCATGTAAATCAATATTAGCCAAAACATTCATAGGTGTCAAACTACTACACTTAGTGATGACACTCATACTACTGCTATTGATCCTATTTTTAACTACCATAGATATTCATATATATATATATACACACACATACACACACACACACACATATAAAAACATAGTTGTTCAATTCATAACCTACAAAGGAAAGGCACTCCAACCAATATACTTTTCAAGGAACCAACAAGGCTAGTTTATAATATTAACATAGATTTTAAAAAGTAGGTCTTTACAATTAATGAAGAAAACTGAAAATTAGCAAGAAAGTTTAAATGCAACTCCCTCGATCTTCATTTTAAAAGACTGAGTTGGTAGCAACTCCTGGATACCACCTGGTCCCACCTTCTGTTGAAAAGGCCCTGGATAACCTGATCTAAAGACCAGGTTTCAAGTTTGGATATTTCTAGCATGACAGATTCCACCACTTCTCTAGGCAATCTATTCCAATGTTCAAATTGTCCTCATGGTGAAGATTTTTTTTTTTTCTTATATAGAGACAGAATTCCCCCTGAAGCAACTGGTGCCCTCCTGTCCTGTTAACATGTGAAGAGAGTACCTTCATCTTCTCTATAGCTACCTTTTTAGTATTGGAAGGTTATCAGATCCCTCCTAGGCCGTCTCTTCTCTAAGCTGAACAAGATAATTTTTTAAGCTGAAAGTTTAACTACTACTCATATGTACACAGGCAATTTATACAAACATATGGAAAACAGTACCAGGTCCAGTAAAAATGTTTGCTCAGAAAGACTTTCTGATATATGATTAACTTCCTCTATAACTGTTCTTACCAGATGAATGTGATATGATTCATCTATTCAATTTCTGATCAAATCAGGGGTTTCAATTATGTAGCTGCACAGGACTGACAAGTAAAATAAAATGAAGGCCATGGAAAAAATGAGAAGATGCATCATTTAGAGATCTGTGAGAACTGTCTATCTGGAAGAAAATGGGAGGTGACAAGCAATACTGCAGCTGTACTTAATTTATGAAGACTTATCTAGTCTACTGTCCAGCAAAAAGGCATTATGCAACAAAAGAGAACATAAACCAAAATCAATGTGTGAAAAAAATCAGAAATAGAAGGCATTTATTTCTTCACTATTAAGAATAATTATACAAAAGTCTGTTAGGATTAAAAATCTTTCAGGAAGAATTTTTAAAAGCACCAAACTACTATATTGCACTGCCAGGTTTAAAATAGTACTGTGTATACAGGTATATGGTAGAACTTTTGCAATAACCATGGGACCATGTTATTGATAGTTACTGACAAAAGACAGAAATTACCTTTTATTCTCTGTTCTAGACCTTCCTGGTATGGGAAGAGGAGAAGAAAGAAAAAACAACAACAAAAACACAAAGCCCACATAGACTAGTCATCTGTATCACCAGTAATATGCAGAAATCTTAGGAAGACAGAATTCATAACCCCCTTGTATTTGGGGTAAGGATCTTTAAAGAAAGCCAAAAGGAAGCCTTAAATCACAGACATATGAAAAGAAAGGAAAAACATGACGCATGATGACCCTAGAGCCAACTGTATTATGGCAGATGCACAGAAATAAGGCAGCTGTGCATTTCAAAGCACAAGATTATGAAGTTAAAAAGCTTTAATTATTCCTAGAAAATTAAATTGTGGCTGATGTATCTTTTCCTTATTCCTGGAAGTCAACTCTTCATTGTTTTTGGACAATTACTCTTTACAAATAAGCAAGTTTCCAACAGCAAGTTCTCTTAGAAGACTTCACCAAGGTCAAGTCACAGAGTCAGGAAGAGATGTAATAGTCTATAAATACGTAAAATGTTTCTAACAAGAAAGAGATAATTTGTCTATCCATTGTGGATGGAACAAGAAATAATGGACATAAATTGCCACAAAAGAGAGTTTAACATATTATTAGAATGTTTTACTTAACGTATAAGAGTTAAATGATTTACCTGTGAAGTTTGGAAGACTTTGTCTTAGAAGCTACAGTACATTTAAGAGTGACAGATACAGCTGACTACCTTTCAGAATAGATCCATTTCAGTCTCCTCCCCTTTCCTCCTTCCTCTGGTTTTCTGATGTGATTCATTTGGATGCGACTTAGTGTTAAATTTGCTGAATTCTAGCTGTTTAACTCCAGTCATTGAAGTGTTTTCATATTATATTTCCATTTCTAGGAGGCTAAGTAGCTCTGGCAGTACTGCATAAATACAGCTAATCTGATTCCTGTCCAGATATGCCTCTATAAGGATAGGCAACCAAGCCTTCACAGAACTGTACATACTAAAACGTGCACTGCCAATGCATGCAACTTGCTGAGGTCTGACAGCAGGAAAGCTTGTATTATCTGGGATATCAGAGATCTTCATTATCCCAGATAATGATGACAAATTAGTTTGATGGTGCCAAGGTAAAAGCTTGGAAGGTCATCAGAATTTGCATAGGCTAGAGCACCATTTTACTCACTGATCTGAATTGAGAGCTCCTGTGTAAATTGCCTCTTAGGGTAATATTGCCTTGTCATAACAACTTTTCAAGTACTCCTGTTTAGAATTGACATTCATATGGATGCGTACAAATTTAAACTTGCAAAATACTATCTGAAAAGTAGGGAACTGCAAAGAAAAAATGCATTACTTTGAGTTAACTTTACATAGTGAAAAAAATGCACTTGAATTAATAGTGGAGAGTTTCCTCAAATTCATAAAATATACACAACAACTAAACAGAGACCATAGCATCAGATACATGAATAAACATGCTGAAGTTGCTTACATTTTCAGTAAGGGGGAGACTATCAATCCTTTTAGTAAGGTTCTGAAGCTGAGCATAATACCAGTCCTTTTCTTTCTCTTCCTTCTCAAGCTCCGCAAGTAACAGGGATCTATTAAAAACAGAATCAGGAAATGTCTCACTAGTAAGTCTTCATTATCAATATAAGTACAGCAATAGGCATTGATACCAATATAAAAGGTCATATAAGAAATGAAGTTTGATAAAGGGGGCACTAAATAAGAACTTTGAGCAGGGGTTCTCTCCCCTGGCCCTAGCTAAACAAACTATCCACTACACTGTACTAAGCAAATCAGTGTAACTTCTTATATATCAGGTTCACATCCATAAAAGAGAGAATAACTATCCTTCACTATAAAACCACTTGTAAATCTGCAACTAAGAGGCATTTTCTGAAAGCTAAGTACAGGTAACTATACTACTTCTGTATGACAATATGCTTTGTATAATGCAGCAAACTACAACTGCTATTTAAGAAAAGGCTTGGATATTGTGGTAAACACATCTCATAATAACACATCTCATTATTAAATTCAGTTATTCAGTTGCTGTCTCTGTAGTGTCTTCTCACCAATTCTGTCATCTATGCCAAAACAATGCATAAAGCAAACAAGTTATTTGCATGATTATTAAAGAAAAAAAAAAAGAGTAGCTTGCATTAAATGTTATAATCAGGATACATTTACAGATGCTTGGAACATTTTAAATGTAACAAGCATAGTATGTGCTAAAGGTATCAGAACATCAATATAAGGATTTAAATACATTTATATGCAAACTTTGAGAACATATCTATTAAAAGTTTTATATATTTCTTTATCAATCCTTTATAAACTACATTTGCATTTATATAAACTATTTACTGCTATTATACTTCTCTTTGTAAAATACATCAAAAACTATTATGGTCAAAATTGTGCTAGTACAGGTATACAGACAAGCCACTTCTACAAAAAAAGCTTTTTAGTTTCTTTTTAAGCACTTTTTGCAAGCACTCTTCTCCCTTCTGACACTTTAATACTACTCATTAACATTACAGGAAATGCTAAAATCATATTAGATTACAAATGATATAAAGAAAAAAGAACATATTATTCATAAACAAAATTGGACTGATAATGCTTAAAACTGAACTCAGTACTAACAGAGAAAGCTGCATACAAGTTTCCTCAGTATTATTTCCCATTCTTTAACTTCTGCATCCTTTTCTCTCTAAACATGTGACACATGAATCTAACATATGCACATTATGGGTAATTATCAATTACAAAAACAGAGCATACTACAAAAAAAAAACCCCTCCACTTTGTTAATGTATCTCAATCATGACTTATTAAGAAGATAATTAAGCTTCCAAATGAGCATACTTCATTTAAAATAAAGGTTTTTAAAATACATGCTTTAAAGTATCTGCAGGTGACCTGAACAGTGCTCAAAGTGGAAAATAAAAAATTTACAGCATCTAGTTTATGTTATTAAATGTTAAATAGCCCTATTTTTTCATTCAATTTAGATGTATAAAGTAGTAACTGGTATTGCCTAATCTAATGGAAAACCATGAAAGAAAGGAATTGTAAACTTAATGAGTTACATTATCTTTGAAAGATCAAAGGAAAACCATACCATTTTACTAACCACTCAGTTGAGCTGTTCTCCCTCACTTCAGATACAAGACACTGAAAAACTAAACCCATCCAAGAGTGCTGAATGTTTTTAAGCATGACTAGAATAACATAATTTTCCAGATTTGGTTCAAAAGTTAGGTTGAAACAGGACTGTTTAAGAATGTAAATACTAAATGTTCGGCCATTTATTTGGTCAACTTTTATACTAGATGAACTTAAAATTAGTGAGGAGAAAAAAAAAAAGTAACAAGCAACAATTACCCTACTGTTACAGTAACTAGCAGGATTAAGGATAACTGTAAATCCTCAGTCACAAGGATGGGTCTGGGCTGAAATCCCCTAGGGCAAGGATTGTTGTTGGGACACTTTAGTTAGAATGAGCAAAATGCTAACTGATTTTGCTTAGGGAAAGGATTACTCTTTTTACCTCCCACCTGCCCATCCTCTAACACATGCCCCGACTACCAATCTCTGTGCATGCAGATATTCTGCAAGGCTTCCCCTTTTCCCTCCATGCATGTCACTACACTGAGCACATCTGACTTGTAAAGTGAAAGTTACAGAAGTATAAATTAATTTGATCCTTATGAAAAGCCTTTTTATTTGTAAATGCTTCTTCTAATTGCATGAATCAGATTATTCTCATCTGTGCTGGTCAAAACTATACAAGGACTTGCAAATGTCAAAATATTGCCTAATTTTGTCTCTGGACATCAGAGAGCCAGCAGTGAAAAGAGAGGGGATTATTTTCAGCTAATCAAGAGGCCCTTTTTAGAAAGCAGGTAAGTAAATAAGCAATTAAGTTTCATAATCAATTTGGAAGTGAGACATTGTGCCATTCAATGTTTCAACAGGCAGAAAGGATGCTAGAAGCAAGAAAAGAACTTAAGAATCATCAACACACCATAAACAACATAAATTAAAGGAGTCCCCCAGGTTATGCATTAACAGTGCTATTTTTGCTTCTGAGACATGGTTTATTTGGGCTTAGTAGGTGGGTATTATTGCTCCAAGAGAAGGTTTAACAATGACTTTGAGTCTCTCAGCCCCCAGCCTGAAGGAGCTTGGTACAAATGTAGCAGGTTGTACTTTAATTTTCTTGAAAATAAGGAGAGTCTCTGCAAATACATCTGATAAGCTGCTCCTTGCAGATAGTTGTACTGGGTATTATATCATCCAGAATTAAAGCTCCTTTTGCAGCCATCTGGAACATTTAGAAGTCAGGAGTGAATTTAAGGTGGAAAAGCTGTTATTGATCAAAGAAAAAAATCTGATGGGAAAACCCAATGCAGTTATTCCATCATTTTATACACCAAGATTGCTTATATCTGTACTTTCACAGTATCAAAAAATATTCTGTCCCGTCATGTGCTCTCAAGTTCAGTGAGAATGCAGCAAGGCAAATCAAGCAAGGTTTTGGAATATTATAGTGCTTTTATGAGTACAAAAAAGTTTCCATTTTGAACTGCTTTTCTAAAGGATGTGTGTTTGAAAAGACTTCTCTCTAATGCATTTTTTGAAGCTCCCAAAAATAAGTCAAGCTGAATGAATGCAGTATCAGACAAAACCAGTTTCTTATTTATCCAAAAGAGATTTCTGAAATATGTCAATCTTATGCCCAGTTAAAAGGGAAAACAAAATATATGCTACTCTACTTTCATCATGTAATTTCAATTATAATTAATGCTTTGACTTCTATTAGCAATCCATAAAATGACAAACCTTTAAAATGGTACAAATTCCTTAAGATTACTCTCTGAAAATAACTGATATTTCAAACAGTAGCTTTTGCTCAACGCCAAAGATAAAACAGGTACAAATGTCTTCCAATGAAATGATGCATAAAACACAAAACATTAAACAAAGTTGTCTGCAGGAAAACACACACACACAGACAATTATTGTTTGAGATGACAATTTTTTAGGATACATTAGCTGTTTCCAGCTACACACTTAGTAAGTTGACATTTTTTGTGCAATTGCAGGAACACTGCAACATCCTCCTCCTTAGGCTGAACACAAACTGTACAATGTCTGATACAACCAAATACTGCTGACAGATCCTGGAAAGACTTCAGTAAGTAGCCCAATTGACCAAAAGGAGGTAAGAGTAGGGAGAGAGGTCATGAGATAAAAAATACCCAAAAATAAATATTGAGAAAGAGTAGAATGAAACAGAAAATAAAGCAGAAAATCAATTTTCATATAAAATTCATCATCTTAAACATGTTTTAAAGATCTTCAGCCTAAGTGGCAAATTATTAATCTCATTTTGTCAGTTCTGTAAACTCACTAAATTGCAAAAGGCCAAGTGACAATGTACTTTAAACCTGCAATGTACTTTAAAAAGTTTTGTTTCTGAAATAGTGTTATCAAATACACCTGGAACTAGCCAAAAGGAACACAGTGGGTATTTAATAGGCAGTACATTATAAACAGGTGACAAAAATATACACTCCCTTTTGGGGGGAACTTTGAAACTAGAGGGGAGCTGAGCAAATAAGAAATATGTAGACAATTTTACCTTCATTCTGGTAACTGCACTAACTTATTACTTTCCCTTAGGAATATCATTTTTGGACAAGCTAAATGTTCAGTACAAAACATATTTTGGCACTTTTTCCAGCTCCTTTTTTATTAATGAAAAACACTTACTGAATTTCCCAAATTTGCACACAATTAATAAATGATTTGCTCCTCCCCCAAAATTCTTGCCCACAATCAGCATATACTGTGCCAACATATTTGATTATTGGGTGGAAACTTTCCCTTGTTTCAAGTTTCCAAAAATTGTTAGCTTTCTTTCACATTGCTTTATTTTTTTTGAGGCCTGTTAAGTTTCATGAATTCTTTGAAAATCTGTTTAAATACAAACAACAAATTCTACTAGTAAATACTTGTTAAATATATGTTTAGAAATACAGAAACTTAATAAATATGTCAACTTCAAACAAAGGGCACAGAAAAATAAGTAGTTATTTTCCTTTCAGAAATTATAGTTATTTCAGATGTAATGTCCTATATTCTCCCCCCAATTCTGATTCTTTGGGCTATCCAGGGTCCATGCTGATACCCTAATGTTCTTATATGTCCCCTCAAGCAGTGTAATAAACAGGTATTTTTGATTATCCATCATTTCACTAACAATGAAGTTAGTTATCTAGCCATGCTTCTGCAGATCATCTTCTCAGCAGCACAAATCTTTATTCCCTCAACTGTGATAGTAACACTGCTTGAGTAGCATTTCATAACCAGATCAGTTAACACACCTGAAATTAAAATAACCTTCCTTCTTTATTCCAGAATTATAATAAACAAAGATCAGTTTGCTGCTTAAGCTGTCTTTATCATTAAGAAAAATTTCCCTATCATCTTAGAAGCCACAACTGTAGGAAAACATAACATAACATAAAGTAGATGTATTAAACACCTTGAAGGATTCCAGTTGCTATGCATGAATATCTCTTTGGTCTGAGTGGCCTGGAATTTATTTGAATCACAACTGAAAGCCTCAATTATGTTCAAATATTTTAGTATCACATTCAGTAGAATACAACATTGGAAAAAATATGAACAAGATGAACAAAGACTAACTCCAAGTAAGAACCAAGGTGCCATCTGCATAAAAAATATCATACACTGAAAGCTCTGTTTCAGCAATCTTACCAAACTATAGGCATTAGGAAGAAAGACCATTTGCACCAAAATACGGTGTTGCAATTTATATAGTTTTGCAACACACCAGCCTGACATCCCATCCATTAAGTAGGTTTCAGTGACCAAATCTTAAGAAAGCCCTATCTTAAAGAGAAGCTACAACTAATTGCACAACTAATATTAAGTGTGAGATCTTAAATGTTTCAGTAAACTTGCATGTTAGAATTAAAAGTCATCAATGCACACTGAAGGAATAAATGAAGAAGCTTACCTCTCTTTTTCTAGCTCCTCTAAATAACCAGTGCTTTCTCTGCTTCCATTCATAAAACCTCTTCTTGGAAATGATCCCATGGGAACAGGACTGCACTCTCCAGAACATCTTGACATAGACTCTTCCTGGCTCCCATAGAAATGCACAGACACCTTTGGCCTTAACTTCACTCCAGGGAAGTTACTACTTTCCAAGTTCATTTCTAGATAACAAAGAACATTTTTTTTCAGGGGTGAAATTCAGCATCACAAACCTTAAAGATCATCATCAAATATTAAGATATCTTCATGTCATACTTCATGAACAAATCTATGATTTTTTAAATGTAAACAGTTAAAAGATTTTGCTTTGGGATCTACAGGAGAACATAAAGTGAACAAAAACAATCTTGACAGTACAGTTAGAGAATACTAATCCTCTAAACGAGAAGATGCCCAAACTACAGTCCTGCCAACCAAAATAGTATCTCCAAACCAGGTTGCTTGCCTCTTTGTCAGAGAACTTGGAAACAAGCATAGTAGCATAAGTGCCAGGTGAGTTTTTCTTGGGGTCCACTTCCTAATAGCCTCTTTCTCAGGGATCTTGCAGATGTTGCACCATCATATAAATGATGTGTCCACCATTGGGGGCTAAATGTGGACATCCTGTAGGGTATTTCTGGTGCTGTGACAGATAGAATAGATGCACGACAGGGGTAATGGCCTGAGGACACATTCCAACATGTTTCAGGGAAGGAGGCAGCAATTTTCAGCATGACAGATACAGTTCCAGGAGTGCAATAGGGAGAAGGCAGACATGTAAACGAGTTTAGAAAATGAATGAATACACCACTAATTTAAACATTTTTTTTCTCCCAAAGAAGTGAATAAAGTGCAAGTTATATTAAATGCAATTGTATGTAATTGTAAAACTGTATGTATGTAAATGCTTCATATGAAGCTCTACAGTAACAGCAGCAAAAGCACAAAAGCAACACAGGAACACATTCTTTTTAGAAAATTTGTCTTAAAAAAAAAAAAAAAAAAAAAAAAAACCACAGACTATGCCTAACTGTCATAGATGGCAATGGAAAAAAAGATGCAGCTGAGCTTTAAAATTTTATCCCAAAGCAACTATAACCAAGAAACAAATGAACCCATTTAAAACATAATTCTAAACTTACCTTTAAGTCGTTCTAGTAAATCAATTGGTCCAGAAGATGCCATTGCTTCGTCTTCAATACTTCCTTGTAGCTGTTTCAGCACCTCCTATAAGAAATTAACATAATTAAGAAATTCTTACAAGAAGCCACAAAGTAAATACATCTTATCCTGCTCTTGATACATAACAGCTACTGTAACACTAATATAAACTATCTTCCATGTGAGAAGTGATAGTGCCATAACTTTAATTTCCATCAAATAAATTCTACACTATTTTTCCAAACGCTGACAAATGTACAGTCTATACTGAATAATTCATCTTCTCCAATAGCACAACTTATAAGATTATTTAAATTTCTTCTCAAAAATGAATGTGCACTTTTCTCTAATTTATAGATGGAGAAATGGAAGCAGAGGGAAATTAAGAGTCAAATTTCTCAATGTGTGTACCTGAAGTGTGTCTTAATTACAAAATTTGGAAACATAACTAAAAGTTACTACAGTATCTTGATATCTTTGAGGTTCAAAAAATGTAGTATTCTACAATCTCCAGAGTAATCTCCAGATCTTTTTTTTCTGCAAAGCTTCATCACCACTATAAGACAGAAATGACAGTTACATCATTCCATTTATTACTTTTACCACCATGCCTATGAAGAAAAGATTTAGGACTCCTCCATGCAGCTGAAGCTTCAAAACAAAAACTACTCCTGCATGCTATCAAAACTACATATGATCAAATTATACAGCTGAAGGAAAATACTTCTAATGCACAAAAGATTCACAGTAAATAATGACTACTAAATTGAGAGGCTTGTGCCCTAGGGTTGGGATGCTCAGCGGCCTAAATTCATGTGGAAAATTAAGTAAAAGTTAGTAAAAGCCTCTTACACATCATAATGATAGATACATCAATAGGAAAACAGCAGTGATAAATAGTATCTCTGGCTGTGACAAAACACTCAACTTTTAATCTTATAACAAAGGCTTTTACTCTTTTTATGTGAAATTATGGTATTCATTTTCATTGAGTTTTCTAAACAATGACTTTTTATAAGAGCTGTCACTTGTTGTAATCATGTACTGTATTCTGTTATGTTTTTAGTACAAGTTCACTGTCAGAACAACTCAAGTATCTTATTTTACGCTCAGAAAGAATACTGTCTGAAGTCATACCAGCAACTACAAATATCACCAGCTCAGTTTTATCTGAGCCTTTAAAATTCCTCTAGAAAAGTACCTATCCCACAAATATTTATGTGGGCAAGGAATGTTACCGCTGAATCGATAGCTTTATTCCCTAGCTGTTCATGTTATTTTATGAGTCAAAATCTTTTGGAAATTTAGCCTTAAATTAGGCACTGCAACAGAGGCATTGTCATCGTGAAACTATTAGGCAGCAATAAAATTGTAGTTAGTATTCTCTTAGTTTGCACCTAAGAATTAATTCCCCACATGAACAGCCTTTATGCTCAAGATTATATTCAGATAGCTCATTTCACTTTCAAACTAGAGCAGCTAACTAATACCATGCACAGTAAAACTGTTCATACAAGCAGTTAAATAGATACCAAAGCTCCAAGAGAAAAAAAAAATGGAAAGCTAGTACTACTATGCAAAGAACTTAAAGTAAATAGTCATCATGTTATACCCATTTATATCATGCCTGTTGTGCAGAATAGGATGAATGCAAAGGATGGGTATATGCATATATACTGTGCAAATATCCATATAGCCAATGATTTGGAAGAGAAGCTAACTTTCAAAGTGTCACATCCTGTGCTACTATTATACTTTACAATGTTCTCGTTAACTAAATGTCTGTAACATGGCATTTCTACTGCTAACTAATCCATTACTGTGCACAGTGAATTATCTTGTGGTGCATTTTTAAAAAATATATTATTTTAGAATACCAAACATAATCCTGTTACACTGAAAGTAAAAAATGCCATTATGATCTAATCAAAATATTTTGGCACACTGAGTTGACTATAATTTGATTTTGAACCCTGTGTGCCTAAGATGCTACAGCACCATGTGAGTTCTGTCTCATGGGATTCTCATTGGATTCTTTCCTTCTAGCTAAACTTTTAGCACACAGTACGTCTCAGTGCGCTAGAGTCATTCAACTGGCAGGATGCATACTACCCATCCACAGTGAGACCATAGCCCTTCAAGGAGGTATAGTCTGGCTAAGAAAGCCAGCTGACAGAAGAGCTTGGAGTTTGAGTTAACACAGTAAATCAACATTTTTTTTTTAAATCAGAAGTTGTTTTCTGTAAGTTTAATATTTTCCTGCAGACTGTATTTCTGTCAAAAAGTAACTTTGAAAAAGATTCTAGACTCACAAAAGATTATATACATGAAAATTTGTGTTTACAGATTTCATTTACAGAGGTAAATTAGAAAATAACACATTATTTTATACAAGGGTATATTTTCAAAATTATTGTGAACATCAGGTGTACTAAGTTCAGAAAGTGGTTTTGAAAAATATGTAGAATTGTATCATAGCATGTACAAATCAGGTAACATATGCACAGATGTGCAACCCCTACCTTAAGACTGGCATTTCCTGAATGTTTTGATGCCTAAACCCATGTAAAATATCACAAAAAAAGGTATTTTAAATTTTCATTTATCAAGAAAGAAAATAAAAAATAAATTCTGTTACACAGATTACTACATTTTTATAGTTAGCTTGTTTCAATCTCAAAGTTTTGGTACTAAAGCAAGCAAACAAACAAAAAAAAACACCCCACAAATCTGGATGTCCCATTCTTTGTGAAATCCTCATTATTGAAGTTTGAGGCAAGTTAAGTTTCCAAAAAAAACTTTCTTAATTTTTCATTTCAACTCACCGAATCCCTTCCCCAAATGTCTTCTCAAAAACAGGAAACATTACACAAACTTCTCATTTACTACTGCACCTTGAGCTGGTCTTCAAAACACTTTTAGTCCCTTCTATGTTCCCCTTTATTGTCTGTTGTAATTTATGTTTCTGATTAAAGCTC
Source organism: Crypturellus soui (assembly GCA_032275445.1). Taxonomy (NCBI): domain Eukaryota; kingdom Metazoa; phylum Chordata; class Aves; order Tinamiformes; family Tinamidae; genus Crypturellus; species Crypturellus soui. The sequence goes on along the minus strand of JAUBNY010000635.1, from coordinate 878,409 downwards.
CCCTAAAGCTGGGCCACATCAAAATTCAGTGAAGTATGAAAGAAATTAAGACAAAGTCTCCACTGTACACCAGATGGAAAATGTATCAAAACAAGTCCTTAAAAATGGAAGATGGGAGAAGAAAAACAAGCTCTGTTAAGTCAGTGAAGCACACTGTACTACATAAATAACTCCAAAAAGTCAGGAGTACAAAGCCCCCTTAATTTTGGCCACATAAGCTAGCACATTGAAAAATCAGTGAGAGAAAAAGTTGATTCATTGGAGTTGGCTGGAAGGTACATGGAAACAATGCCAGGATGAAGGCAGATCCAATGCAGGCACTGCTTCCAGAAGTACACTACTTGTATGGCAATGAGCAGATGCTAAGTGAGCTAGAAGGGTTAAAATAACTGGTGGTACCCAAGCTAATGAAAGGGGAAAAATGCACGTTCAACTACTGCTCATAGCAAGCAAGCAAGTTTCTCTCTTGCACACACACCTGTATTGAGGTAAACAGGATTCCTTGCCAAAAAGTGGCAAGCCAAACACATGCTGGCAGAACTACCACAAAGAAAATGCACAAAACGACCCAAGCAAAGGGATAAGGAAAAATGGGTCAGTTGTCAGCAGGATTACAGTAGCACGGTCACTGACACTGCAATGAGATCACAATGCCGTCACTGCTTTATAAGCCACAAGCAAGCTACTCTGCCATATTGGCACTTATCACTGCTCAAGTACTCTGGTCTTTTATACAAGCTAGCAGCTCTGATTTCCCAAAACAAATCCTTTTTACCATACCAAAGGTATCCTAGTGCAACCTTATGCAAAATTGCACTGCCACCCCCCTTTTTTCCTGAAACTTTTTGCAAAAGTGTTCTTCATGATCACAAAAACTAATATACTAGGCATTTTAGACAGACAGAGCTTTGTGGTAGATCTGCTTAGACCTTATCTCATTCCCAAGTTCCCCAAAGATTGAAAAATTTTTAAATTAACAAAGTTAAACTATAAATGACAATAAGCTAACCCTAAACAAACAAACAACAAATATTAACCATTTAAATGAAGAAAACTCAAAGTAGCTTGAAAAGATGCTTCAATTTTGATTTGAGGGTTTCCTCTATACCTACCTCTCCCCCAACAGCCTACTGCCTCCTGGCTGAGTTGCTCAGGACAGCTCTGCTGAGGGCTACCTACACCAAGGAAGGCTCCTTCCGTGGTCTGCCTGGCCCAGCTCTCCACTTCCTTGCTGCTGCCTGCAGCCTCAGAGGCTCTCTTCAGTTGCAGGCAACTCATCCAGCAACTCTACCTCTCTCCATCCCCACCCTCCTCAAGAGGGTTGGGTGCCCCCATCGCCTCTGCCAACAGTTCCAGAAGGAAGAGTAATTCACTGCTCTGCTCCTACCATTTGGCCCGAGGAAGAAAACAGACCTGGGTAAAAAGAAAGCTGTCCACCCACATCAGACCAAACATTCACCCACACCAGTGTCTTACCCCCAATAGCAGAAACCTAGGGAAGGTTCTAGAACAGAATAAAATATATTATTCATTCCTCATTACCCATCTCCCCAATTTAACTTACTGATACCTCAGCTCTCGGGATACTAACTCCTGATCAATTCTTTTGACATCCAAATGTTCCCCCAAGTTGCACAAAAAAGTACCACCAAGTCATTCTTCATGTACCCACACTACTTCTGCTAGGTTCATTCTGAGGGAGTTCAGCAGAATATACTGTTCAATGTGTGGATGTAGCACATATTTTTGCCCTGACAAATATAGTTCTTTTATTACCTATGTCTGTTCTATTAATTCCCAAAATAAAACTTTCTTTTTGGATCCAAACCAAGCAACAAACTAACAACTTGGGGGAAGAGGAGAGCTGATATTTTTAGAGATTTGCGTTAACTGCAAGACCTCCCTCTATGTCACATTGTTGCCATACTCATTCAGAACTCCTTATTACATATATAAATTTAGGACTGTTTTGCCTCATCAAGTATTTTATATTTGGGAGCACTGAATTTTATCTGCCATGCAACCATCCACTCGTGCAATATCATGAGATCCTTCTGCAGCTGTTCACACTCGGACTTCATTTTTACCACACTAAAAAATTATAAGACTTCTTCACCTTAGTCTTAAGTAATTTATGAAGATGCTGAAAAACACAGGTTACAGCATAGCTCTCACTAGGATGCTATTGGTAACACACACACACCAAAAAAAAACACCTTTTTAAAAAAATCATTTATTCTGCCCTTCCATTTTTTGCCTTTTAATCAGGTAGCAATCCAAGACAGAACCATCCCACTCTTTATGAGTCTTTTATGACAGACATTATTAAAATCCTTTCAGAAATCCAAACAAATACATCAATACCAATACTTCTTTCCTTCCACGCAGTGACTCCTTCAAAGAACTCCCATAGATTTGTGAGTGATGAATCTCTCTAAGAAAACAATATCAACTCTATCTCAACTGATCACCTAAATCTATTCTTTACTCTGTTTTGACAATGAGACTATTATGAGCATTAGACTTGCTGTTTTGTAGATCGCCAATTTTTCAGAGAAAGTCTTCTTTAAAAGTAGCATCATATCACCTTCCATACGGCTTGTACCAAGACAATTTTAAACATAGAATATGGAGCTTTATCTTGTGCCAACAATAAGTGACTGTAAATATGTAAATTTCAGGAAAACTTGTTGAGGAGGAAGCTCGAGGGCTATGGGGGAAACCTAACTAACAGTTAGAGATTATCTCTTAAGCAATAAGGTTGGTAAAGCAGAGATTACATAGAAAAGATGCATTGGTCAAGTCATATTTACTTCACTTGCTGCAAGGAGGTCATCTATCATAGAGGGAATTTCATGATTCATAATCAAACAACAAACAACTGATTAACAAAGTGATGAGACTGTTGACAGAAGGGAAATAATTTGAATGACTACATTTTTCACTATCCAGATCTCATGATTACTCTAGCAAATGACTTATCCTCTTTGGTAGGTTGTAATCTGCTCATTTTTAAAGACAAAGAGATCATAGATCTTTGCAATCACTTAAGAGGAGAGGATGGAACGGGTCATATATTAGTTAAATTTAACTATAAAATTACTGAACTGTTATTTAGAACTCTTGAGTAAATACCATTTACTTCTGACATTTCACTCTAGCTGTTTTACCCCTGCAACTTAACAGCATCCTTCAAATTTTTTATTTCTGTATGCCTTGTTGTTATGTCAGCCAAAATGGTTTTCTCCAGACATAAGAAGAAAAAAAGTGCAAAGGCAAGACAAAGACAGAAGTAGTCTCCCCTTCTGGAAACAGATGGGAAAGCCTTGTTATCTGACACAGTAAGCATCCTGAGCTAACTGTTCAAGCTTCTGGCACCCTGATGTAAAAACTGTTTTAGATTACTGAATTTATATAGATATACATATATAATAAATATAGCATATGAATTTTGTCATGTACTATGGGAATCTTTGTGAAAATGTTAAGCTTCAAATTTTACTTTGCAAGCACATGGCTTACTAGATGCTGTGTTTTACCATGATATATGGAATGAAGAAGTATTGTACTAGATATGAATATATCTCCCGTCATCTGCACATTACAATGGGGATCATTAAACACTGCTGATCAGAGAATATATATATATCTCACCTGCCTACATGATCAAAGAAACATTTTATAAAAGAGGTCACAAATTCTGAAAGGGAGACTCGACAGTCACTTAAAGTAAGCTTTAAAGTTTGGACAAGAGGAATAGAGTATCAATAATACCCATAACCTTATGTGCCTAGAAAGTTAAACTTCTAAAAAGGATGCAATTCTGCCACTGGGAAACCTGGTATAACAGATCAGCTTTTTTTGTTTGTTTGTTTCGCTTGTTTGGTTGGTTAGTTGGTTTTCTTTTTTTACATCTTGAGCCCTAGAGACCACAAAATCCTACTTCTATATGCAGTTAACAAAGTTCACAACCAAAAAGCATAAGACAATATCTAAAAACTGCAAGTTACCCATGAACCATTCTGAAGATCAATATTTTGCTTTATAAACAAACTTATGCTAAAATATTCAAAGCTAGAAGTATTACCTTTTAAAGATCCTCTCTTTTTCTCTTTTTAATAAAACCACCAAACTATCATAATCATTTTGTTAAGTTGCTAACTTGCTAGTCAGTCTATTATTCCTGTTAGGATTCGAATGTTGATCCCTTTAAGTAGTCATAAAATGATATGACAGAAAATTAAAGCTACACAGATAATAAGATACTTATGATAAAAATCAGACTCAAATCTAATTACAAATATGCTTTATCATATTCTCATTTCAACATGACAGAAACCAGATAAAAGTCAGGTGCCATGACATCAACTTTAGCACACATCTTGCCTTTATTTCAGCTAACTTAAGTATTGATCAATCAAGTACAGAAAGTACACACAGCATCACAATACATTTGGGATGTTATATTCTATTGGCTTTTTTTTTTTTGAAACCACATTAAATTGTCTTTGCTTAACCTTGCACCAACACGTTTGAAATCAAAATGAAATTTCTCAAAGTAATCTTAGCAATTGTTTTTCTATGTAAGAGTAAAGTACCACAAGACTTAATCCTTGCTTTCTAATTAGCAGGAGAAAAAAAAAAATCACACACACAATTAATATCAAAAATAAACAACTCTGATCTGTACTGGACATCCAAGTGCCTAGTTCAACCCCCTGCTCAAGCAGGCTCAGCTGGAACAGGTTGTCCAGGATTGTGTCCAATTGTGTTTTGAATATCTCTCAAGGATGTAGACTCCACAACCTCCCTGGGCAGCCTCTGCCTGTGTTCAACTATCCTCAGAGTGAAGAAGGGTTTTCTTACTTTTTGGGTTGTGTCCGTTGTCTTTTGCCTTGTCACCAGGCAGCACTCAAGAGTCTGGCCCTATCTGCTTTATGCCCTCCATTCAGCTATTTATAAACATTGAAGGATCACTCCAAGCCTTCTCTTCTCCAGGTCAGAAAGCCTTGAGAAAACCTATCATCTTTTTAACAATTGATGTATTAGTCACGATTTTGAATATATTTTCTTCCTCAAGCTGTGTTCTGATGCTAGAGGGGAGAGAAAAAAAAAAAAAAAAAGCTGGCTTATACCAGGCTACCAAAAGTTCTTCATCTCAACTGTTTTTGCCTAACATTGAATCATGAAGAGAATATGAGAAAGTATTTTGTATCTGACAGAAAAGAAAAATATTACCCAGGAGTACCCTCCCAAAGTATTATAGTTTAAAATTGTTCAAACAGCAATAGCGATAAGGTACTTTAACACATCCTCTTGAAAACTACACTAAACAAAATAATCACTAAGGTTTAGCTTACACAGTAGGAAATAACACCATAGAAACACAGTGGTCAAAGACTTCTAATAGTTATTCCAACCATAAGAGCAAAATTTGAACTTGACCTTAACTCTTACAGGGAAAATAAATGAACAGATGCAAAAGTTACATATATATTTCCCTGTACTAGGCAGAAAACACAGCTTACACTTGCATAATTATTCTCTATGGGACACATTAGAAAGCTTTTCAAAAAAAAAATAAAATAAAATCCATTCTAGTGAGATTCCTTCTGTTTTATTATTGCTACGCATTGACAGAAGATACAGGCAATGAAATAAGTTGGAAGATAGAACGTAACTTCATCTCTACTATATAAAGATGAAACAGAGAGCGTTATGTATAATACATTTTTATACACAGACCATTATGTACAATAAAGATGGTTTCTTACACCAGGCAACACACATTACTCATTTTAGTATAAAATTCAGGCAGAGACAAAGTGACTGTGAAAAAAATCAAGGAAGACAGAAATTATTGCTTTGTTATTTCTTGAATACTTAAATTACTCGTACTTATTTTCATCAAGATTTTACGTAGGGAAGGATATTAATATGAAATAGCCATTATATGCAAAATGGAAAAATGAAAAAAAAAACCTTGGCAAACAAAAAACTTGTCATTTATACAAACTAAACAGAACTGTGTTCACTTGCAATATATATCTAGAAAATT
>JAUBNY010000635.1:846643-867187 GCA_032275445.1 Crypturellus soui | reverse complement strand
ACAAGGATGGGCATGGGCAGGAATCTCCTACACCAAGGACTTCTTGGGACACTTTGGTCGGGATGAGGAAAATGCTGACTCATTTTGCTTGGGGAAAGTCTGTGGGAAAGGGTTACTCTTTTCGCCTCCCACATGCCCATTCTCTAACACAAGCCCCACGTGCAGATCTCTGTGATTCCAGATATTCCGCAAGGCTTCCCTCTTTTCCCCTGTGCATGTCACCACACTGAGCGTGCCTGGCTTTTGAAGTGCAAGCTACAGAAGTATAATTAATTCAATCCTTATGAAAAGTTTTTTTATTTGTAAAAGCTTTTTCTAATCATATGAATCAGATTATTCTCATCTGTTGCTGACCAAAACTATATAAGGATTGACTCAAAGGATTGACTAATTTTTTTGTCTCTAGATGTCAAAAGAACTGGTAGTGAAAAGAGGATGGATTATTTTCAGCTAACCAACAGAAGTTCTTTTCAGAAAGTGGGTAAGTGAATAAGTGATTAAGTTTCTCTTAAAATGTAGGGTATTCAGTTTGGGAGTGCGACATTGTGCCATTCAATCTGTTTTGACAGGCAGAAAGGATGCTCGAAGCAAGAAAGGAACTTAAGAACCATCACTGCACCATAAACAACATGATGCATGACCTGGGGGGACTCTTTTCATTTAATGGTCTCATTTTTACTTCTGAGACATGCTTTATTTTATGGTTTCATTTTTGCTTCTGAGACGTGACGGGTATTATTGCTCCAGGAGAAGGTTTCACAATGACTTTGGGTCTCCTGACCCCCAGCCTGAAGGGTCTTGGTACAACCATACAAGGTTCTATTCCTATTTCCTTGAAAATGAGTACAGCAACTCTCTGCAGATATGAGTGCTTCTTGCACCAGCATTTGTACCAGCTATTAAGCTATGCAGAAGAAAAGCTCCTTTTACAGCCATCTGGGACTTTTTGAAGTCAGGAGTGAGTTTAAGGTAGAAGAGCTGTTACTGATCAAATAAAAGAATCTGATGAGGAAACCCAGTGCAGTTATCCCATTGTTCTATTTGCCAAAATTGCCTTTATTTGCACTTTCACAGATTCAGAGAATATTCTGTTCCCAGTCATATGATCAATTTTGAAACTTTATAGTTTCAAAACTATATTTCAAAAATAGCTTGAGTAAAAAATGTTTTCAATTTGAATTGCTTCTCTAAAGGTCTCCATTTTTTTTTAAGCTCCCAACAATGTGGCATGAACGCAGCATCAAAGACATTTTCTTATCATAAAAATCTTTTTTTTGATAAATATGTTAATCTTATTTCCAGTTCATGCCATTCTACCAACACCACGTTATTTCAATTATAATTAATATTTAGACTTCAATTTATAAGCCATAAAATTTTAAAATGGTACAAATTCCTGAAGATTATTCTCGTAAAACAATAGATATTTCAAGCAGTAGCTTTTGATCAACACTGAAGATAAAACAGGTAAGAATGTCTCCCAAATAAATAATGTATAACACATGGAAATTGAAACAAAATTGCTGCAAATAAAAACTACTCAGACAACAAATCATCTGTTTCTAGCTACACACTTCAGTACGTTACCCTTTTTGTGAAACTGCAGAAATATTATAACAGCCTCCTCCTTAGACTGAACACAACCTTTACAACATCTGTAAACAACACTGCAAGCAGTGCTGACAGATGCTGGAAAGAATTCCAGAACGCAGTCCAATCAGCAAAGAGGAAATAAGAGCAGGGATGGAGAATTCGCTAGACAGATAAAATGCTCAAAACCAAAATTAAAAAATAGTAGAATAAAACAGAAGAAATAAAGTTGAAAAACAATTTTTTTACAGAAATAATTTTAAACATGTCTTAAAGATCATCAGCCTACATGGTAAATTACAGAACTGACAAATGAGATTAATAAACTCACTAGATTGCAAAAGGCAAACTGACACACAAAGTAACCTTCAAAGTATCTGGAAGAGTTTTGGTTTTGAGATGTCAAATTTGACTGTCTTGTCAAATACATCTGGAACTAGCCAAGGGGGATGCCAAGTTAGTTTACTACTTAGACTGTTTTTATCACCGAGAAAAAAATTCCAAAGACTATCACCCTAGAATCCACAGCAGTGGGAAGGGATCACAGATCATAAGACAGATGTAATAAACACCTTGAAAAAATTTAATTGCTATGTATGAATATATGTTGTTTTGAGTGGCCTTGAATTCTTGTGAGTCACAACTAAAAACCCCCAGACGTTAGTATCATGCATCGGAAAACAAAGAAAAAAGATGAACAAAGACTCTTACTCTAAGTAAAAAGTGCTTTCTGTATAAAATAACAAACACTGAAAGCTTTGTTTCATCAATCTCACCAAACTATAGGCGCTAGGAAGGAAGACCATTTGCACAAAAATACCATGTTGCAATTCATACGGTTTTGCAGCCCACAGTCTGACATCTCATCCATTAAGTAGCTTTCAGCGACCAAATCTTTAGAAAGCCCTGTCTTAAACAGAGGCTTCTGAAACCATCTGGGGTTTTAATCAAATTCATTTCAAGACATCAAGAGGCCCTTGATAGAAAAAGCTGCCTGCCTCTTCTTTTGCATTTCCTTCACAAGAGCATTTACTTTGATACGTGGTACTTCCAGAGCATACTATCGAGGTGTACATTCTTCACAAAAAATCAATAGCACTGTACTGTACAAGAAAAAAACTTCGCCATTTTGCCAATAGGCTCTACACCATATAGGGATGCCATCTTGAAAAAAGAGTAAATATCCTTGTTTGGCAGTCATTTTTGTTAAGAGAAAGGAATTACTAGTCTACTAATACAAAGTAATTCATTAACAATCTGTCATAGCTATTAGCATTTAAACAAGCCAAAGAGACTGCATTTACACATTGCCACCCTTTCAGCACTAATTAAAGCGGTGAGGAGATACAGAGGTATATGCTTTGGTTTGGGATGCTCATGTTTCTCAATATAAAATTATGTACACTAACTCTCTACTGATGAAAATAAAATTAATTTTAACAAACAACAAAACAATAAAATATATGTATGATGAAGCAGTAAAAACTGTATTTTGTGCTTGTGTATTTAATGTAGATTCCTGGTTTCTTTACCTGTTAGGATAATTCTAACTATAACACTAATCAAAATCATATGCATGATAACTAATATTAAGTATGAGATCTTCAATGCTTCAGTAAACTTGCAGGTTGAACTGAAAAGTTGTCAATGCACACTGAAGGAATAAATGTATAAATAAATAAAAATAAGTTTACCTCTCTTTTTCTAGCTCTTCTAAATAACCAGTGCTTTCTCTGCTTCCATTCATAAAACCTCTTCTTGTAAATGATCCCATGGGAACAGGACTGCACTCTCCTGAACGGCTTGACACAGACCCTTCCCGGCTCCCATACGAACGCACGGACACCTTTGGCCTTAACTTCACTCCTGGGAAGTTACTACCTTCCAAGTTCAGCTCTGCATAATAAAGAACAATGTTTTCAGTGCTTAAATTCAGCATCACAAATCTTAAAAGAAGCTTCCTATCTTCATGTCGTACTGCATGAACAAATCTACGATTTTTAAAAAATGGAAACTGTTAAAACATGTTGCTTTAGGATCCACAGAAGAGCATAATGTGAACAAAACCAGTCATGCCAGTACAGCTGGAGTGTGCTGACCTTCTAGATGAATCCTGCCAGCCAAAACAGCATCTCCCAATCAGTTTGTTTGCTTCTTTACAAGAAAATCCTATGAATTGCTCCTGTGGCTCACTTCCTAACAGTGTCTTTCTCAGCGATCTTGCAGCTGCTGCACCATCATATAAATGCTAAGTGTCCACCATAAGGGCCTAAATATGAATATCCTGTATTGCATTTCTGGTGCTGCGACAGACAGAAGGATATAGAGCAGAAAGACACTGGTCTGGCCTTGCTATGCAAATTCCATAGATACAGTGCCAGTAATAGGAAAAACGTGGGCATATAAACAAGTTTAAGAAATGGATAGAATAACACACCACTAATTTATTTAAACAATTAAATCATTTTTCACCCCAAAATGAAAAAAGCGCAAGTTATATTCCATGCAATTATAAAATTATGTAAGTTTAATTAAAGTAAGTATGTAAAGTATGTAAGTATTCATATAAAGTTCTACAGTAAGAACAGCAAAAGCACAAAAGCAGCACAGGAACACATTCTTTTTAGAGAAAGTGTCTTAAAATACCTAGCAAAAAAACTATTAGGCAATAAGACTATGTGTAACTGTCAAAGTTAGCAATGGGAAAAAGATGCAGCCAGGGTGCAAACTTTTATCCCAAAGCAACTATAACTAAGCAACAAATTCACCTATTTAAAACATAATTCTAAACTTACCTTTAAGTCGTTCCAGTAAATCAATTTGCCCAGAAGATGCCATTGCTTCATCTTCAATACTTCCTTGCAGCTGTTTTAGCACCTCCTATAAGAGATTAACATAATTAAGAAATTCTTACTATAAGCCATCAAGTAAATGCTTCTTATCCTGCCCTCAATTACATATACATGTTACAGCTACTGTAACACCAATGTAAACTATCTTCTATGCTAGCAATGATAGAGTGCCATAATTTTAATCGCCATCAAATAAATTCTACATTATTTTCCCAAACATTGTCATTGTAAAACCTATTCTGAATAATTTGTCTCCTCTGATAGTACAACTTACTAGATTTAAAATTCTACTCAAAATGAATATACGCTTCTCTCTAATTTACAGATGGAGAAATAGAAGCACAGGGAAGTGAAAGAGTTCAATTTCTCAATGTGTGTATGAAGTATGACTTCAAAAATACAAAATACAGATATATAACTAAAAGTTACTACAGTATCTTGAATACTATAGCTAGAAAGGACAGTCACAGTTATTATTATAAGCACCTTGCCTAGGAAGAAAAGGGTTAGAACTTCTCTGTGCAGCTGAAGCTTCAAAGCAAAGGCTATCCCTGCACATTATCAAAACTACATCAAATTACACAGCAGAAGGAAAATACTTCTAATGCACAAAAGGATTCATAGTAAACAATGACTACCAGATTAGAAGAGGGTTGTGCCCTAGGGTTTTGATGCTCAGTGGCCTAAATTCAGGTGGAAAATTAAATGAAAGTTTGTAAAAGCCTTTTCCATCACGTAACAGTGGATACATCAATAGCAAAAATAAATTGAAAAGATTGGCCACAAGGCAAAAAACTCTTATTGGAAATTAAAATACAATTTTTTATATTATGCTGTAGATTCTCAGAAGAAGCAAGAGTCTGAAAAAAACTCAGAACGATGGAAGGTGATGAATACTTCCTATATAGAGCTTCTATCCATTATCGTAGATCTAATGAATTTTAAATAAATTATAAAAATTTCCACATTGTTTTTTCACTATTTTAAGAAACCAGTATGCCTTACCATCAATGTTTTTGATTCTAGCAACTTGTACAGAAGGTACATTAATCCAATTTGCTCTGCCTGAAGGGAACAAAAACAGCATCTAGTAGTAGTCAAGTGTTTACACTGTTCAGCAGAAATAATTCTGGCGATGCAGCTGAGGTCAAATTTCCTGAATCTTCATTTTGCCTGAACCATGCAGTATCCCAAGCGTGTGCCTACACTGGCAGTCAGTCTCCCAGCTGCCCTCACTAAAGGGAATTTTCTTCACACTGCAGAGTGCCTTCAGCGGGTGAGCTCAACTCCTTTCAGATCCAAGTGAACCCACAGTTACCATCCTCAGACTAATCACCAGTTACCATCATTAACTCCATGGGACCGGGCTACAGCTGCAGTAAAGACCCTTGAAACACATACAGTCCTTGGCATCAACTGAGTCACAGATCTGCTCTTACCGCACTACTCGTTAATACTTACAGAGCCTTCAGGATCAAGTCTGGTGTGATAAAATTACTACTCTCAGAAAGAAAATCTCAGCTGTGCTTGCGCTGTTAAACACATTTAAAGGCACCCTTATTAGCCATATGGTCCAGTCAACTCTATACATAGCAATTGCCCTGTCAGTGAAGTCAGACAAACAAGTAATCTGTTTTTTTTCAAAGAATGGTTCCTACATTATCTGACACAAAGGCAGATAACATTTGCAGACAGCAGTCTTTGCTTAAAAACCTCAAAGGGCAAAGTGGATATGCAGAGAGCTCTTGGGAGTATTTCAGGCTTGTGTCTTCTCCCAAGACGTAGCTCAGATAAATACAGAAATAGCTGATGAACTTCTTTTTCCTGAGAACAACAAGTTGGTGCAGGACATAAATAAATAATAATAAAAACCTCAACCAACAATCCAAATCTCCACTCCCTTTTTAGAAGGCTCTTTCCTACCTCTTCACATAGTAATTATGTCAGAGACCATATGTTCAGGATACTTTCTAAATTAAGAGTTGTCTTGCTTCAAGAGCTGACATGAACAGCTAAGAGGAAACGCTATCACCATACTACTGAATTACATGACTAAATGGTCCAGGTAGAGAAGGACTGCTGTCTGTCTCTGAATAACAGTTAGTGGCAACCGCTTAGCCTTAGCATGCTGGGTCGTATTTGTTAATTTTCTGTTTTAAACTACCGTTTCACTTCTTTCTGCCATATTGTATACATTTTTTCAATTAGCAGGAAAAGCTACCCATTATTTCTCTTCTGTAAAATCACTGCTTAGGTAAAAATGCCTTTGAGATTGCTGTTAAAGCTGCAGCAGTCACAGCATACTTTAAAGTCTAAACGGACAAAGTGGAGAGATGGAGATACAGGGAGAGTAAAGGGAGGGAGATACAGCCCTGAGGCCAGAAAATGGTGGAAAAAGAGACTGCTAAAAGGATAAATTAGCAATATATAATTTTATTTGGGCAGTGGGAGCAAGCATTTACCTGAAATACCCAACTTGCAGGTGATGAAGAAAGCATGACATAGTATTGATCACTATGGTATTTATTTACTTACAATAACTACAGAAGCAGAACAGTTGTTGAGAAGTTCTACCATCTTCCCCCCAAGATTTGTGTAGGGGGAGTGTTCTTTTCTGCAAATAGTAATTTTGCATTTCTTTTAATAACTTTCTGACAATGTACCATCTTTTCTACATTTAAGCTTTAACTACCTAAGCTAATTCAAATATATACACTATTCCATACAAGTTCTTTACTGACTTACTATTGCCATTCTGATAAAATAGATACAAAACCTTAAGTATATATAGAGAAAGCCACGAAAGTCTTTCCCTATTATTTTAAGGAGTATTTTAAAAATAACCTAGTTTTATATGACTTAATCTAGTCTGCCTCCTACTGGTGGTCTCCAAGAATGCTTATGCTGGAAACGGAGCTCTCCCTGACACAGCCCAGACCAGGACTGTGCAGGGAACGCCAAATGAAAATCACGATGAAGATCAAACAAAATCACTAGCTGTACCGAATTACAACTGCTGACAGCAGCATGCCAGATACAGTTCAGCAACAGCTAGAGTAGGAGAAAACAAGATGCTTTGAATTTACTGAATATTTTAAAGCAGGGGCACATGCTTAAAAATATATGCCAAAAAAACCTATTCTATCAATCAGCTTTTAGTAACACGAGCTCTTGTTTTTCCCTCTTAAATAATTACTATACTTGGTCATGATCAGGGGCATTCCTGTCATCTACACATGTGATTCTTTTCATGTTTGTAAACAAAGACAACAATTCAGTTACCTTTTGGTTTAGATTATGTGTATCTTAGTTATTACTACATTTGCAACATTTGTGCATAAAAACACCTTTAGCTGCAAAAATGTAAACATGTGGTTATAATTTCAGATAGCATCAGAACATCTGTCTAATCACCATAAAGGATAAAAATATTGCATACTGAAAGACTGAAAACTATTATGTTAAGTCAAATCATTTCTAAATGACATAACTTTTACTCACATTTTAACCTATATACTGAAAAGTAACACACAATTGCATATTAGGCTGAATGTGACTTTGCAAGTTCAACCAAAAGCTTTGCACATTGTTTCAATTACTAGTTGTTTAAAAGAGCAATGAAAAAGCTATACAAAAAGCACATCCATCACTCAAATTCCACAACATTAGAAGATGCCAAAACATCTTCAAATGTGGGTAAAAAACAGAATACTGCTTTCTGTGACCTTATGCAGAGTTTAAGGCTAAAGTTCAAGGTCTTACCCGACCCTCCATACTTATCTGAACTTGACAGTTCTATCAACACTATCACATACGGTAGCTATAACACTCACAGGGACTGAGTGAGAGTTTTGGAACTAGCCCCTTACTCCTATACATTTTGGTGACTTACACTGACTTAATCAAGGTTGGCAGAGGCCCTCTTGATTGCCTGAAGTGTCAAGGGCAACTGCCCTTGTTGCTCAACCCCATAACCATGTCCAAATGGCAACAGCAGTGATAACACTATCTGTGGCAGTGATGAAACACTCAACTTTTAACCTTATGAAAAGAGTAAAAGTCTTTGTCATGTGAAGTGATGTTATTCATTTTCATTGAGGTTTCCAAACAATGTCATTTTTATAGGAAAATTATTCATTTTATGCCACCAGGCTCAAGAGCTGTCACTTGCACTAATCATGTACTGTATTCTGTTACATTTTTAGTACAAGTTCACTGTCAGATCAACTTAAGTATCTTATTTTATCCTCACAAAGAATACTGTCTGATGCCATGCCAGTAACTATAAATATCACCAACTCAGTTTTACTTAAAATTCCTCTAAAAATGATCTTTGATTCAGTTTTCATGAAATCATGCCAATAAGCTGCAAAGGTACAATATAATGTCTTTGCTGACTCTTTCCTGCCCAAATACAGACATGCATTGATACTGAAAATGTCTGTTTTGTAACAGACATTTGCTTTTTTGTTACTTGTTATTTTTATAACAATTAGTGCTTTTTTTACATCACAGGAACTGAAAAAGTGATTTGAAAATGCATTGCTTGTGCAGCCGCAGAACAAAAATATTCCTCAGAATTTGACTCAGTTTCTAAAAATCTTCTCAACTGATTTTCTTTCGCTGACACAATAGAATTTATCAAATGATCCATGTACCATGACCTGAACATTCAAGTTCAGTGTTAACCAACTATTTGTAAAGGATGCCTGTAGAATACTCTTCTGCATGTCTACTGCATAAACAGGTTTTTCTTCCCTGTGTCTCACTTTCATTGATAAAATCCTTTATATGCTGCAAGTCTAACATAACCTCTTTACCCCTGTAAAGCACAGGAGCATAGGACTCAACAAAAGCACTCTACATGTGAAAAAAAAATCCAATGTAGAGTAATAGAATTTGAGAAGGAAGCCCACATTAGAGAAAATAGCACACAGTATTTCCTCTGCTAGCTAGGTTAGGTTCTTCCGTGAAACACTTCAAAAGTTCAAATGTTTACAAGTTTGCAAAGTTTATAAGGTGAAAACTGAAATTAAAGGGAAACTAAGCATATGCTGAAAAGAAAAATATCAAATGAATTAATACAGCACATGATGTAGACACTCAGAACCTTAGTACCTATGTCATAAGCACTTAGGTGGGCAAGGAATGTTACTGCTGAACTGCTAGGGCTTTATTTCCTAGCTGTTCATCAAGCAAAGCATTAACAATTTCATTGGTATTTTTATAAGTCAAAATCTTTGGAAATTTATCCTGAAACCAGGCACCGTAACTGAGGCATTGTCAATGTGAAACTATTAGGCAGCAAGAAGATTGTAGCTATCATTCTGTCAGCTTGCACCTACGAATTAAGTCCCCAGATGAACAGACTTCAGGTTCAAGATTATACTCAGTTAGCTCATTTCACTTTCAAAACAGAGCAGCTAACTAATACCATGCATAGTAAGACTGTTCATACAGGCAGTTAAATGAAGTAAATATCAAGGCTCTAGGAAAAAAAAAAAAAAAGCTAGTATCATTATGCAAAAAACTTTAAAAGTCATCATTGTGCTATTGTGAAAGTAAAGCTCAGAAAAGCTTCTATTAAAGGACGGGTACAAGCATATATGCTGTGCAAATGTCCATATAACCAATCATTGGGAAGAGAAGCTATTTTCAAAGGGTCATATCCTGTGCTACTCTTATACTTTACAAAGGTGTCACTAAATGGCTGTAACATGGCATTGTTACAGCCAGCTAATTCATTCCTGTGCACAATGACAAAGTGAATTATCTTGTGGTATTATTTTACACATTATTTTAGAATACAAAACATAACCAAGTTGCATTGAAAATAAAAATGCCATTATGATCTAAAATGATAAAAATATTTTGGTGAGTTACACTAATTTGATTTTCAGCACTGTCTGTTTAGGATGCTATAGCACCGTGTGGGAGCTGCCTCGTGGGATTCTCATTGGATTCCTCTCGTCTAGCTCAATTTTTGGCACACGGTTTGCACCAGCCTCAGTGTACCAGAGTCAGTCAGTTGCCAGCCACTCACAGGGAGACCACAGCCCTTCAAGGAGGTATAGTCTGGCTAAGAAAGCCAGCTGACAGAACAGCTTGGAGTTTGAGTTGAATTTTAACAGGGTAATTCAAGAACGGATTATTTTCATCAGAACTTATGTTTTCTGTAAGTTTATTTTTTCTCCTGCAGACTGTATTTCTGCCAAAGAGTAACTATAGAAAGAGATTCCTGAAGAAGTTAAATAAGAAATTTGCAACATCCCCATCATCGAAATCTGCCACAAGTTAAGCTTCAGAACTTTTTCCTTAATTTTTTATTTCAATTCATCATTTCCCTTACCCAAATGCCTTCTCAAAAGTAGGAAACATATTACACAACTTCTGCTGTTTGCTACTGCACCATGAGCTGGTCTTCAAAACACTTTAAGTCCCTTCTACACTTCTCTTTATTGTCTGCTGTGATTTATGTTTCTTATTAAACCTCCTCTAAAGCTGGACAACAACAAAATTCAGTGGAGTATCAAAGAAATGAAGACAAAGCCTTCACTGTGCGCCAGATGGAAAATGCTTCAAAACAAGCCCTTAAAAATGGAAGTTAGGAGAAGAAAAACAAGTTCTGTTAAGTCAGCAGAGCACACTGTACCACATAAATAACTCCAAAAAGTCAGGAGTACAAAGTACAAAACCCCTCAGCTTTGGCCACATAAGCCAGGACACTGAAAAGAAATCAGTGAGAGAAAGCAGAGTTGATTCACTGGAGTTGGATGAAAGGTGCATGGAAACAAAGCCAGGACGAGGGCAGATTCGATGCAGGCACTGCTTCCAGAAGGATGCTGCTTGCATGGCAATGAACAGATGCCGAGCGGGCTGGAAGGCTCAAATTAATTGGTGGCACCCAAGTTGGCGAGCGGGGACAAATGTATGTCATGTGAAGCAAGCTAGTTTCAGGCACACACACCAGCACAGAGGCAAACGGGGTTCCTCAGCCAGCAGCGTCAAGCCAGGCGCTCGCCAGCCGAACGGCCAGGAAGGAAATGCAGGGTAACCCCAGGGAAGGGCTGAGGTAAAGCTGCTCCCACTGCCAGTGGGCCCACAGCCGGCACCATCACTGCTTTAGAAACCACAGGCAACCACCGAGTTCCCCAAAGACCAAGTGATTTTTAACCCAACAAAGATAAGCTAAAGTTCTAAACAAAAAAAACAATAACCATTTAAATGAAGAAAACTCGAAGTGGCTTGACAAGACGCGGACGCGTGTTCAACTTGTCTCCTCACTGCTCCCCCCCGACGCCTACCGCCTCTCAGCTGGGTGGCTGGTAGGGCTCCCCGTGCCGAGGAAGGCTCCCTCCATGGCGTGCCGAGCGCGCCGCGGCCGCATGGGCCGGGCCCTCCTCAGCTGCAGGCGGCTGCTCCAGCGCGCGTCCCCGGAGTCCCCGGGGCGCCGGGCACCCCACGTGGTTCCAGAAGGAAGGGGAATTCCCTGCGCTGCACCCACCGCTCAGCTGAAGGAGCCAATGGAGCTGGCGAAATGGAAGTTCCCCTCCCTGGTGTGCACCAAACCTCCACCCACTCCAACGTCCTACCAGCAACAGCAGGAACCTAGGGAAGTGCAGGAGCAGAGCAGAATAGATCATTCACTGCTCGCTGTCCTTGGCTGAACTGACTGGCAGCACACCTCCGGAAGCAGTAACTCCCGATCAACTCTTCCTACATCCAAAATATCGCATGCCCCTTTCCCTATGCCACACTATTTCCATTCTCATTCAAACCCCTCATGACAAAGTTGGCACTGTTTCGTCTCATGACTTTACACTGAAGAGCGCTGCATTTTTCTGTCATTTATCCATCCATTCATGCAATATCACGAGATCTTCTAAAGCTCTTCACACTCAGGCTTCATTTTTAGCCCATCAGTCAAACCTGTTCACTTTTTTCTTAAATAATTTATGAATATCTTGAAACAGGCTACAGCATAGATCTTACTAGGGCACCACTGGTAATACTGAAAATCTCTTATTTAAAATACATTTATATTCTGCTCTTCCACTTCTACCTTTTAGGCAGGTAACAATCCAAGACTCAACCATTCCATTCTTTATGAGTCTTTGATGAGGGACATTACTGAAATCCTTTCAGAAATCCAAACAGATTCATCAATGCCAATACTGTTTTCTTCCACTCAATGACTCCACCAAAGAACTCACATAGATTTGCAAGCCATGAATCTCTCTAAGAAAACAATACTAACTCCTCGCCAAATGATAGCCTAGGCCTGTCCATTACTCTGCTTTCTGATGGTATGCCTGCTATGGTCATCAGGCTTGCTGCTTTGTACATCTCCAATTTTTCCTATAAAGTCTTCTTAAAATGTGGCATCATGCTTGCCCTGCTTGCTTGTATGGAGGCAAATTGAAACACAGAATAACAAGTATAGAAATATGTATACAAATAAGTGAAAACTTGTTGAGAAGGAAACTCAGGAGCTAAGCGGGTACCTAACAGTTAGAGGCTTATGCAGTAAGGTTGAGAAAGTGAAGATTACACAGAGAAGCTGCACTGGCCAGGAAGATATATTTACTTGAATTGCTGCAAGGAGGTAATCTATCACAGAGGAAACTTCATGATCTATGATCAAATGAGAGAGCTACCTGGGAGACAAACAGATGAGACTGTTGACAGAAGGCAAATAATTTGAGTGACTACATTTTTCACTGCCCAGATCTCAGGAAAATGAATTATCCTTCTTTGTAGGCTGTAATCTGCTCTTTATTAAAGCTAAAGATCTATACCTAGATCTTCTCAGTTCTTTAAGAGCAGATGGTAGAACAGGACATATATTAGTTAACAGTTTAGCAATCTCATACTTAAGTTCATTTAGAACTTAAAATACTTCTGACATTTCACTCTAGCTGCTTTACCAATGCAACTTAACAGAGTTCTTCAGAAACTTTATTTCTGTATGCCTTGCTGTTGTATCATCCAACATGGTTTTCTCTAGATATAAAAAGAAAAAAGTGCAAAGGCAAGACAAAGCTAAAAGAAGTCTCCTTTTTGAAACAGATGGGAGAGCCTTGTTATCCGTCTGAGAGAGTAAGCATCCGGAGCAAACTGTTCAAGATTCTGGTACTCTGATGTAAAAACTGCTATTAGATTACAAGTGTGGATCTCTATTAAATGCATGCGCCCACCATATAGAAGAGGAATCTTAGGTTAGATGTGTGTATCTATACACACATACGTATTTATACAGTAAATACAGCATACTAATTTTGTCATGTACTGAGGGAATCTCAGTGAAAGTTTTAAGACTTCAAATTTTAATTGGCAAGCATATGGATTACTAGATGGTGTGTTTTACCACAATATACGGAACTAGGAAGTACTGTATTAGACACGAAAATATCTCCTGTCATCTGTGCACTGCAATGTGCATGGTGATCATTAAATATTGCTTATGCTAAAATACTCAAAGCTAAAATTACTACCATTTTAAGATTGTCTCCTCTTCTCTTTTTAATACAAGAACCAAGCTAGTTTATCATAATTTTGCTAAGTTACTAGCTTGCTAGTCACTCTGCTAATTCTAAGGATTTGAATGTTCATCCCTTTAAGTAGGAATAAAAAGATATGATAGGAAGCTAAAGTTCCACAGAAAAAAAGAAGATAGTTACTATTTCATGCTAAAATCAGATCTAATAAGAAATAAGCTTTATCATATCCTTATTTCAGCGCAACAGAACCAGAGGAAAGTTAGGTGTTGTGAAATCTTTTTTAGAATCACAGAATCATTATGGTTGGGAAAGACCTTCAAGATCTTCAGCACTCCTTCTAGGGGGAAATGCTTCCTAATGTCTCCCCTGGTGCAGGCTAACATCATTTCCTCTTGTCCTATCAGCAATTATTCTGCCAATCAGCCCGCCACCTCATTACAGCCTCCTTTCAGGTAGCTGTAGAGAGTGGTAAGGTTTACCCCAAGGCTCTTCTTCTCCGGACTAAATAACTCCAGCTCCCTCAGCCACTGCTTATAAGGCCCATGCTCCAACTCCATATCCTTAGCACACATCTTACAAGCACTGGAAGTACACACAGCATCATAACACATCTGAGATGTTATATTCTATTGCCTTAAAATAATTTTGCAACCATATTAAAATATCTTTGCTTAGTCTTGCAACAACATTTTTAAAATCACTGTCATTCCTCAAAAATATATCTTAGCAATGTATCTTAGCAATTGTTTTTCATGTAGTCAAAATCCATTCCTATAAAAAATAAAGCACCATAGAGTTATTACACTACTTTCAAATTAGCAGGGAGAAAAAAAAAAATCATAAACCCTCTCAATGTCAAAAACAAATCACTCTTTGACCTGCACTGGACATTAAAGTACATAGCTCTGACAGACTTTTTCTTTTAAGTCTGGATTTCTTAAAAACAAGGATGCAGAAAATTATTAGAACTAAAAGCTTTATATGAAGGCAAGTATCTGCTAAAATAGAAGTCTTTAAACCAATTACATATAAAAAAATACCACACAAATAAGCAGCTCAGGATTTCCTTAGAACAAAAGTTTAGCGATTGATTTGTTTCTCTTCAGTATATATTTAGGTAAAGCTTTTGCCATTTTTGCATCTTTTCTGTCAATATTTTTCAGGTATTCAATCTATATAGAACAATAACAAATTACATCTAAAAGAAAAAAGCAAAACAGGTATTATAAGTTGAATTGCTGGTTCCCACAATGCTTGGGCCAAAAAGATGTGCATGTTATTAATATGTTATGACCAACATAAATTTGAGAATTTTTTTCCCCTTAAAATATGAATAAAATAGCCAGTTAAAGAGGAGTGCACTAAAGGTTTTTACAATTTAAAGCTATAGATGACCAAACTTGCCACAGAACCACAGAATAGTAGGTGCAACTAGGAACCTCCAAACAAGTTCAACGCCCTGTTCGAGCTGGGCTCAATTGGAACAATTCGCCCAGGAAAGTTTTGAGCATCTCCCAAGGATGGAGACTGTAAAACCTCTTTCTGCAGCATCTGCTCTTGTTCTAACACCTTCAAGGTGAGGAAAGGTTTTATCACATTTAAAAGGTATTTTCTGTGCTTTGGATGATTCCTGTTGTCGGCCCTATCTGCTTTACTCTCTCCCTTCAGGGTATTTATAAACATTAAAAGATTACCTTCCTTTTGTAGGCTAGAAAGCCTCCAGAAACCCTGTCATCTTCTTAACAATAAAATCTAAAGTTTCTCAAGTTTATTTGTTTGTTTGTTTGAATCTAATGCATTCTAAAAAAAGAAACAGACAAGAAAACTATTAGTCAGGTCATGCTGAATTTACTTTAAGACTAGTAAAATGCCAATTAGCTTTCAAAGTTACACAAAACTAAATTTATTTCAAAATATCTGCCACAAAAAGTGTATATTGTATTAAAATCTAGTACTTGAATTTGAGATTAAAATGCTGGTTTGTGATAAAAATCAGTAAATACCCTTTTTCTCTCTGTCAACTACAGTAGCATACGCTAAAGCTCTTCTAGACAGCTAAGAGTTATGTAATTTATAATTAATATGGCATTATTAATATCACATCGCTTTAATGGAAATAAACCAATATGACCAGCAAAGCGGAATCACTGGAGGAATACCATATGTTCCTCTGTCACAATTACTGACATTTATTCAACAATTGCTGTATTAGTCATGATTTTGAGCATATTTTCTTCAAAAATTGTATTCTGATGACAAACAAAATGGTTTAACTCTTTTTCTGGTTAAGTTTGGCTTTCATAAATTTCGAAAAATTTATGTAATCGCACAAAATTCACAACAGATTTTATTCAGCATGGCTTTACTAATTTAAATATTTTTGCTGTAATCTAACACCAAGACTACCAAAAGTTCTTCATCTCTCCTCTTCTTGTATAACACTGAGTCATGAAGAAAATGGAAAAGTTAATTTGTTTCTGGTGGAAAAGAAAAATATTCTCCAGGAGTACTCTCTAAAGTATTAATTTTAAATTGACCAAACAGCTATAGTGATAAGGTACTTTAACATGTACTCTTGAAGACTACACTAAACTAAATAATCACTAAGGTTTAGATTACAAGAAATATCACCATAGAAATACAGTGGGGAAGAGTTTTTCTTCCAAGAGAATTATTTCAAACATACTTCAGCATAAGAATTAAATTTGAAGTTGATCGTAACCCTTACAGGGAAAACGTAATAACTGAACAGATGCGAGAATTAAATACATAAACCTCTCCTTACTGGGGAGAAAAATGCAGTCTGTGCTTTCATAATTTTATTCTTCATAGGACATACATTCAAAAACTTCTCAACAAATGTAAGAAATCAAAATCCATCCTGGTGAGATTCTTTCTGCTTTATTATTGTCACACATTGACAAAAGATACTGTCAATGAAATGAGTTGGAAAATAAAATGTAACTGTATCTGTGCTATATAAAAAATGGAGGGAACACTATGTACAATACATTCTTCTACACAGAACATTATGTACAGTGAAGATTTCTTATACAAAGTAACACACATTACTGAGTGTAAAATACAAGCAGAGACAAAATGACTGAAGACTAAGGAAGACAGAAGTTACTGCTTTGCTTTTTCTTGAATGCTTGAAGTTAAATTATTTGCACTTACTCCCATGAAGATTTTACGTATAGATGGATATTAATATGAATTAGCTATTACATAAAAAAGGAAAAAAATCCTTTGCAAACAAAATTGTGATTTACATAAACTAAGCAGACAAGTGTTCACTTACAACATATACCAAGAAAACAGAGGCCTTTTTTTTAACATGAAGAATCCTCCACGTATAGACAGAAAGCAGATATACCTAGCATAGCACTGCTTTTTCTTTTTCTTTTTTTTTGAATTGTACAGATTTGCAACAAGAATAAAACTGCAGTCCCTACTTTTTCCTAAATATTTTCAGTCTCTGCTTTACAGTAGTTCTCCTATTTTCTACATCTATAGACTTCCAGTGACTTTAAGAATTATTCTATATGCATGGACCTACTTCAACATTATTGCATCGACCATCAACCAGCATATTTGTTTTTCAGAGAGAACATATTATTACACTGAACTGCTGTATTTCATCTAACAGTAAGCCAACAGTAACAACTGAATTTCCCAAGTTAGTCATAATACTCCGAGGGATTTCTTTTGTTTGAACAGCTAATCCCTAAGACAACACAAATTAAAAAACAAAGTGGACATTGTTTTACTAATCAATTTGGCATTTCTGATATCATATCCATCTTTATTTATCACTAGAATTCTTTTCTGGTCTGCAAATAGACTGTTTTCTCTTTTAAAAATGAAATTAGCTTTAAAAATGAAACTTACAGACATTGTACTTTACTATATAGGTCAGCAGTAGTTTATAAAAAATGCATCTGCAAGATGAGCTCATGCTAAGCTTTTAATTCTAGTACGCTTATCTTACATTTCTGAAATAGATTACAAAAATGAGGTACATCCGCACAACATTTTAACACTACTGCTTTCAAAATCTGTTTCATAAAAATATTTAATACTTTAAAATCTTCTCCCGAAGTATTTTCTTCAACAACTAATTAATTAATAAGGCAGAAAAGCAGATACAAGGATCCAAAAACATGACTATGAGATGTTTCTATCCGCGTCTAAATAAATGGTGCAAGAATGACAATGTTGTCATAAAAATGTCAGAGAAACACAGCTCATTTCCCTCTCCATCAGTCCCTTCCTCCCATTCACACTTAGGATGTACTTGTGGTGGGGACTGCTAGGTCTCTACTTCATTCCAAAGCAGCTACTAATGTGCTATCCCAAAGGATGAGTTTTTCAAAGTAGTTGGAGATTTAATTATTCATGTGGTAGCTACAGGACTTCCAAGCTTCCACTTCTAACTACTTTGTAGTTATCCCTAATTACAGCACTGGAATCACACTAACTATGAAGAAAGCAGTTTCCTTCACTGGAACAAAGCCATCACGTGCTCTCTCCTGAAGCTTATAAAACTGTAATCTTTTCCTCAGTAAAAAGTGTCATGTGCTGATCTTCACCAAATTTTTTCAGCCCAGATCATGCCCACACCATCTTTCAAATCCAAGGTAAATCAAAGGATGATGTGTACACTTTTAAAATACATCTGAAGTAAATCAGTAAAAAAAGTCTCATTTCAGGTCCAGGGGAAAATACTGATAGATAGATAGATAGATAGATAGAACAGGCTATGATTTTTTGATAGAATGTGAATTAACTAATTCAGATTAATCAAAACAATCTCCTCCTCCAAATGGAAATGATGGTATTTCAGAGAGAACACACACGAGATATCTACTTGGAACATACTAATAAAGACTCTTCAGTGGAGAGTGATAGAATCACTTTCAGCTTGGTAGTTTGCCAGATTTGAAGGAAGGATATAAAGCTGTCCCACATCTCAAATTAATGCCCCAGACTCCAGCTTATGCAGCTGGTCTTTCTCTAGGTCACTGGAAATTTAATTATGTCCACAGAAGTCAAAAGGGAAAAAAAAAAAACCCTAAACATATGTGGACAAAGACAGAAAAAAAAGACTTTTTCTCTATCCCTTTTTCAAACCGCAGGAAAGATCATCTCTCCTATTTTTCACTCCCCTATTTTCAACTGAAATAACAGTAAAAGAAGAGAAATCATTGATGATTTTGTGACAGTATTATCTGCAAAAGTGACAGACCTAGCTCAAACTTTCTGTAGGCACTTAAGCAAAAAAAAATTCAAAGCTGTTAATGCCAAATGTAGTTTCAAGTAGATGGCATAAAGGACTATAATTCTTCTTTAATTCCAGGAAGCCACGCCATTTTCATTTTATAGCAAAATGAAAGGATTGAGTGTAGCCCAAATATACACAGCTCTTCTGGAGGAAAAGAAATCTCAGTTAAAAACATTTTTTAACTGCTATATTCATCAAAATAGCATATTTCAAAAAAATGAAATTATAAAATAATTGTAAATTTATCAGATAAAACTGATAAACAAGGAGACACACATAAATGTAGCTTAATGCTCAGAGCACCTCTATGTACCACACAGGAGTATATGCAGAGATTCTGACCATTTCCGGGCCGTGGTATGTGAAGCACCAGAAATAGACCAGTTTTGCCAGCTGTTAGCACCAAGAAGGAGGATTTGTCAGTGCAGGAACCATGCTATGTTCATGCTATGCTACGCTGCTTGCGAAATTCTGCCATTTTCAGTGCCATGTACAACATACATACAGCTGCACATTCATCTTCTTACTAATCAAAATCCACCTAAACCACTTTCAAGGCTAGTGGTTCTTCTTGGACAGATATTTCTGAAGTCTTATACATATCCAATAAACACTACATAGAAAATCTTGGTGAAACAAAAAAGTCTGAATTTAGGCTTTGAGAGAGCTTTATGATTTTATTTAAAAACAAAATTTGTTTTTTTTTTGAGGGAAGGAGGGGAGACGTTAATTAAAGATTACAGTTGTAGCAAAACCAGACATTTTTAAACTTACCTGAAAACACTGTGAAAAACTCCAGTCACTACCAATAGCAATACTAGAATCCGGCAACAGCTGGCAATACTAGCTTTGTCCTGAATTATGTCAGCAGACTGGGCTTTCTGCTGGAAAGTACAGCAGTGGTTGAACCTAGCTGTTTCTAAAAACCATTTGAACTGTAGTTTCAACTTTCAAATTAAAAAAAAAAAAAGTGCATTACTAGATAGGTTTGGTTATTACAATATTCCCTTAAGCAATCTGGAAAAGAAATTTTATATCTTGAGGCACTCAAAACCTGTTATGCAGCTATCAGTCCATCAAAAAACATACAGTCAGAAAAAAGGCAATAATAGAAAATGTGATGCCCCCAGAAATTTAGCTTATCATACCTTCATATTAGATGCCTCAGTTTCCAGCTTTGTTAGGTGATTTGAGTTGTCCTCAAGCTCTTGTCGAAGGTTGGAGTTTTCCATCTTTAATGCCTCAACTTGCTTTAACAACTGATCATATGAAGCTGCAGCCATCCTGGGCTACCCTCAACCCTGGAAAAGTAACAGAC
>JAUBNY010000635.1:819025-842073 GCA_032275445.1 Crypturellus soui | reverse complement strand
TCTGCGGCGCGGCCTTGGCGCGGCCGGGGGAAACCAGCGCCCGGCTCGGGAGGAGCGTCTGCTCTCCCTCCTGCACCTACGGCGGGACAGACGGCGCGTTCGGTGCACGGCTGCACAGAGGCTCTTGCACGGGAGCAGTGCACGGCAGCACTGATAATGGTGGTGTTTCCAGGGGAAAAAAGAATAGGTTTTACATAGATGGGAACTAGTGCTAATACACAGGGTTTCTAGACACACAGTTACTCCTTAGTAAAAAGGCAGCTGTAAGTATCCCTACTGTAATTACAGTTCAGTTAAATACCGTTTTCATGTACTTTTCAGACAGGTTTTTTTTTTTTTTTTTTTTTTTTTGCTCTTACTAGTCGTTAGTTTTATAAGAGAGATGCATGGACTTAAAATTACACCAAATATGACAGGAAGTGCAAGATCAGCAACGACAGGCAGAGGCAAATCCCAAAGATGGAGGAACAAACAAGTTAATTCAGAACCCTATTTGAGGCTGCCCTTCCACAAGGGACACCTCTCTCCTAGCGTAAAGATGTGGTGAGCCCGCAATGAAGAGATGCTAGACCCCAGAGAAAGCAGCACACTACAGAATACAGACAGCAAAAAGCCTGCCCCATTTCAACTGCTGCAGTCTATGGCATAGATTTGCTTTTTACAACACGCTTATTAGACACCAGTTAATAAATGTGAGGTTTTTTTAACAATCCAGTTATTATACAAAACTAATTTTAAGAAAAAAAAAAAGGCACAGATTAGTCTTCTTTATTCTTTGGAAGAAGTGTTATACAGTAAATCTATGAGCAGTGCAGCCCAACATCTAGCCAAAACACAAGACTGAAAAATTTGCAATGCTTTATGAGCTAATCAAGTGAATACCCTTCCCAGTGTCATGTTATTACACAATTTATGTCTCCATTTGCTCATCCAAGTGAACAATAAGGATATATGTGTTTATAACGAGCTATCTACCCTTCATGCCCAAGAAAGTTTCCTTTCTCTCATAATCATTTCTTTGATTCATATGGACTTGGCAAACTCGTGATATCTCGTGGTGCCTCGCAGGAACCAAGTGAGATTAAAGGCACTACAGGCCTATGCAGCAATGCAGCAACTGCACCACAAATACTTAAGTACAGTGAGCTGTTTTTTCAGCTGCACTTGCATGGATCTTCTTTTCAGCCAGGACAAGGCAACAAGCACTCCAGTCTCAGGAATGATGCTCTCGGCCACCTAACCTTTCACCAAAGGCCTTATGCAGTAAGAAGGGGGTGTAACATATGCTGCCTGTTACTTTAAATAGAGTGTCACACACAGTCTTGAAGAGGTAAACCATTTTAAACAAAGTAAACCAGGGGGGGGAGGATCCATGAACCGCCGAGTCTGAAAATGACAAAAATATCTTACACTTCGTGTTTGTTGCACAGCTTCCATTAGTTACAGCCATTGTTGGCGTCCTTGTGATTTTTGATAAACTCAAGTTCAGACTTGGACAGACTGTACGATGAGTTAATAATCCTTCAGCTTTAAGAGACTGTCAAATTACATCATTAAATATTATGACAGTCTTTAAAGTTTAGAACCGAGTTTTGCATAAGATCTACAGCCTTACCACTCTGATAACATGCCACTACTTCTCCTCAGAAAAAAGCAACACTAACTGCTCCTAGATGTTGTGCATCTCTCCCTATCCTAAAATTGAAGTCAGTAGATTTGTCAGTAAATTAGTAGATCAATCAATAAACCAGTAGTCAGTAAAATTGAAGTCACTTAGATTATCAGTTGGCAAGTTGCTGGAATACGATTTCTGACATATTCCAATTAGGTCAGTCAAATTGAGAATTGTGATGATTTTAATTCACATCTCTGATAACTGGGAATATCAGAGATCAAAAGCTTTATTGTGTATTCCATTCATTTATCCACATTGCACCACACCTCTTGTGACTCCGAAAGGCTATAAGCTGTAGTCTTCGGCCTATGAGAGAATTCTGGTTAGTCCTAACCTCTTGCTTTATGAGCCTGGTAGTCACAAGTCAGCAAAGGTTTTGGTACATTTAATGCTGATGAAGGATGTTAGATTTGCTGCTTGATAGCCTGAAGTTCTCTATTTATTCCCAGAACAGGCAGAGCACAAGCAACAACACAGAGTCCCTAATCCCTCCTGCCAATGTGACAGGTGAGTGGGAGGCAACAAGCCTTCCCTACCTTGCTCATAGTAATGCAGTTTACATTTGGTGTCTGTCACATGCACTTGCTTCTGAAGAAAATTTTAATTTTAAATGAAATTCACTTTAATATACATGTTACCAGCATTTTACTGGTATTGAGATGGCCTTTCTCATTATTTATTGCAGTGGTGTTAAAGCACTAAGCAAACAGATGTTTGCTTATACGATATAAACCCTAAAAACAATAAAATGATAAAAAAGATATAACTCTCCTTACTTCTTTCAACACTGCTTTCTAGCTACAATACTGTCATCTGTTGACCCTGATACTACAATCACAGAATCTTTATGGCTGGAAAAGGCCTTTAAGATCACGAAGTTCAACCACAAACCCCTCACCACCCTGCCTGTTAACCACGTCACTAAGCACCTCATCTACATGTTTCTTGCACACTGCCAGGGATGGAGACTCCACTATTTTCCTGGGGGGGGGGGGCTCTTCCAATGCTTCATCCTTCTTTCTGTGTAGAAATTCCTCCTAAAGTCTAATCTGAACCTCCCCTGGTGCAACTTGAAGCCGTTTCCTCGTGTCTTATGTTCAGTAGTTGCTCTAGAGAAGAGATCTACCCCTGCCTGCTCATGACAATTTCTGAATAAAAAGCAAAATGAAAACTGTCTCTTGGGGGAGGAGAAAAAAAAAGAGAAAAGAAAGAGCACAGAGCAGGATTTTATAGAGAAAAAAACCTCTTGTTTAGACTTAATTTTACTTTTGGCTATTTACTTTTTAATCTGGCAGAAAGAACAAACAGGTCTCTTCATTTTCTGAAAAATAACACTGCCGAAATCCAGGATAGGTCTACTGTATATGCATATCACATTAAAAAAATTATTTGCAGGTGAGCTGTGAACACCCAGGAACACAAAATTTTAGAGTTTGTTAGAGTTTGAAAACATCACATTTCAATATTCACAGTTCCATTATTTGTATTATTTTGGCTCAGATCCCTGTAGCTTACCTCACGCAGTGCTCTTAAACAACTAAATGATATTTTTTTTTTGCTGTGGAAGAGGAACTGGCAATCTTTCCATAGAATGCTGGACGCAAGTCCAGCACCATTTCTGAATCTTAAGGCATTTATTAAAATCCAATCATAATCCTGTTTAACACCCACACTTGTCTCCCTCAGCTACAAAGCTGTGCTAAAGAGAAGCTCTCAGCAAATTATGGTCTATGTGTTTCTGAAAATATAAAGGATGTTCCCTCAACATTTATTTGCTTCATAAAATTAAGAATATTACAACAGAAAATGCAAGAGTTTTTTTGTTGTTGGAGTTTTATTGTTATTGTTGTTTTGGGGAATTTTTTAGATAGCTTGACCATAAATGGGACAGTTTGCTATGCCTTCACAACCTTGCCTGCTGCAGCAGCATCTTTCTCCCTTGAGGCCTTTCACCACTTCATATATTTAAAGTGATGGATATTTCATTACTAGGCATTGTGCATGCACAGTGCTAACCACCTCAGAGACTCTGGGCACAGCAAGTGGGTTGGATAATGAGTTAAATTCTCTCTGTTGCCAGGCACTGTGCTTGGTATTACTTGCAAATGTGACACACAGTATTGGCAATTTAAGATCTTGTCTTCAGAACTTCACTTACTATTGTAAAATGCAAATTTTACAGAACAACTAACATCTTGGGGAAAGGGATAGGATGGCCAAATAAGTGTCTCATAAACACATTTTAACAACAGAAAACAGTTTGTCCTTTCAGAAGACCAGTTAACTATAGGAAAGACCTGCAACTTAAGTTAAACAAGAAAAGCAGAGATATCCATGCAATTTAATTATACCACAAATAAGTCAGATTTGCAGAGTGCTATCACCTGCTCTTTAAATCCTTTATTATGTTCTCTGTTCTCTGTTGTTTGCATTTCCTCAGTTTTTGTCTGGAAGGGCATCTCCTCCTCATGCTTTCTTCCCTCTTACTATTTTTTTCCATCTATAAGCAGGTTTCCAGCTGCAACTTAAGTCAAGATTTTGTGCAGGGAAAAGGAGCACATCCCTCCTCGCTCGTGCTAACGTGTCATGGACCAATTTGTAATATTAGCCATATATGTTCTAAAAACAGTACAATAGCAACAATGGAAGGAGTTTTCATAGCAAGCTAGTAATCCAGCAAACTCCACTATCCATTTACCCATTCTTTATCTTCACTGCATAATGAACCCCATCTGACACTAACTTCATGTTACATTAACTATGGCTTCCTCATCCTCTAATTAAGACCATCACAGTATCCTTCTACTGTATTGCTTTGTTTCCTCTGGCACAGTTCTGTAACACATGTAAGCAGTTTACTATAGCTGTGTTATAACTACTTCTTAAACCAGGCATGCCATGCGTCGTCTTTGGCTCCCAAACAGCTGCATATTTTATAACATTTCCAGCCCTCTTTTACTTCCAATGCTTTTTTCCCACCTTTCCTTAACACTACTGCTAAACAGTAAACGGTAACACATTTGCCAGGCCCCATTTCTAGCATACTTACTCAGAGTATTGCTCTTTATCTTGGAATATTTCTGTTCAAATATCATCAAATTAAATTGTGCTTGGGCCTCATCTCTGTAGGATGTCAGAAGGTCAGATCAGTGTTGTGCTATATTGTAAGGTCTTCTGACAAAATATAACAGAGGAACAGTCAAAACAAAAACGTATCAGCTCTTTCCTTCTCAAACTCACTTCAGATGTCTTTACCTTACCTAATATAACATTCTGCATTAATTTTCATAAAATTTCTTTCTAAATTAAAACAGTCATTTTCAAAAGCCTCTGATGCAACAACATAAAAGGAAGAAAAAAATTAAAGACAGAAGAAAGTGGAAGTGGATGATGCTCGTTCAAACCACTAGAGAGGTGAACTTTTACAGAAATTTAAAAAAAATCTGTTTTTCACAGATGTGAGCTAGAAAACTGTCATTTGTCTTTACTGCTTACCAAAAGACATTCTACAGTGATCAGCTAAGCAGACAGCTGACTCTCAGTTTAGTTTATTTTACTCCAAAAATTCATGTACTTGCCCCACCCACTTAATCCAGATCTCCAGCAAAATAAAGGCTTATTCAGCCCATTTTTAAGTCTGTAATTACATATTCTGTCCTCTCTTTAATTTGGTTTCAGTAATCGGTTAACTTTATGGAAAGAGACATACAGAACTGAACACCTTTCATTTAAAAAAACAAGAACTGTGTCCAGAGTACATCAATAATTCTATGCCTTTTTTTTATTTTCAATTCAGCAAAAGCTCTCCCTACAATAATTCGCTAATTCATAGACATTTCTCCTCTCTTCCTCGTCTTTGCCATGGAATGGCAGAAGGTGGAAGAAAGACTGACGATTTTATGTTTTGAGTGTTCCTCTCAGACTGCCATGCTCTGGATCTGTACAAGGTGCACAAGTTACCTTTTGTTACCAGATCCTTTCATCCTTAGCTGTAACACAGCTCTTCGCTTTTCACGCAGGGGTTGCACAGTTGTCAGTTGCTCAAAGACCAAAGCGAAGTCAGACCCAGCAGAAGAAACTGAGCGCATGCCTAGAATATCTACAGTGGTCTGACTTACAAAGTCATATTTTGCTTATGCTTAATATTTAGCAGACATGACAAGTTACGACACTCACATCTGTTCATAACAAATGGATAACCACATAGACAAACAGATGATCAGATTCAGTTTCTGGGTAAGCTTATGTTGAAAAGTCACTGCTAGAAAGAAAGAAAGGAAGAAAAAAATCCACACACAGGCTACCTGACCGCATGAGTTTTATAGAGAACCTGTGTTCCAATCCTAAAACTCCATAACACTTAGACAAATGAAAGCTCTATTATTTCAGCAGAATATTTACCTTTTACTTGACAATCTTCTTTTTAGTCTTCCTTTTGTTTAGGTTGAACCAGATGTCCTACATCTAAAAGCTGATTTCTTGTAAGCATTCTGACATTCGTAGTGATAAATCAGTTAATCTATTTAGCTGAAGGTCAACATGTGCATTTGGCCTAGAATTACTGAAAAGGGAGGGTCAATTTTTGTGGGATCCTGTAAATAAAGACAAAAAAAGCCCACAACAGAGAATGCCAGTCACTGCCAGCCTTTAAGTGTGCTAAGGAGAGGGGAAGAGGAGAAGGGAGGAAGAAACATAGCTACTAATATTGCTGTACCACATTGATAATAGCTTTTTAACACTGACTGCAGAAAAGGCCTTGGCAATGTCTAGAAACGCAACACAACCACAGCCATGAGTCCCATTACTGTCACTATAATCTTTTAAATTAGTTCCTAGGCCTCAGGGCCTCTTATCTAGAGGAAGATGTTCACATCAAATCAATCTAGAAAACACTCCTTTCCAAGATAAATTATTAGCATGAATATGAGCATACATGCATATGTGCAAACACAAAACAAAGTTCTAGCACATAACAGTAGGTGTTAATGAGTTCAAAGAATTACTTCAAAAATAGCTTAGAGGTTAAGATTTATGCTGTATTAAGTGACCCGATTTTTATTACTAAAATATTGAAAATATTTCCGATTTTTTCCAAAAGATTAACAAGACTCAGTAGCTGGAATTTAGACAAACTGGAATCAAATTCCCTGGTATACTATGGCTAATTGAACCATAAAAGCCCAGTTCATAAGGTGAGACAAGATTTTAAGAAAATCTGATTTTGAATGTTCTGCCCCTTTTAAATAGGTGTCATATAAAAACAGGTGTCATACAATAGGTGTCATAGCATGGGGCCTCATTCCAAGCTTGAATGCATTACAATTCACAATTAATTTGATCCTTCAAGAACTGTCCTTCTTTGTAGTGTATGTACACTCATGACACACTGCAGCGATTACCATCAAGTCCTTCACTACACAGATTCAGCTGATTGCTTGTTAAGGTCAGGACATAAAAGTCCTCCAGCTCTTCTTCCCAGGGCCCAGCACAGAAGCTGCTTTGCCATTACTTGTCTTTTACAAAGGCAGAGATGAGCTGTTCCTGGAGATGGCACTCTCCCAGCACAGACCGGTGCTCCCAGGAAGGACAAAGAAGCCTCACAGATGCCCAGGCAGCATGAAGTTCTCCTGCTCATGGACATATGAATGAAGTGCAATGATTCATGTCAGGTTTTTGGTTTAGTTTTTTTTTCAGAAATGTTCTTGCTTTCTTCAGCTTATATTTTCACTAAAAATGCTTTCTGGGATGATTTGGGTCTCACTTCTCTAGTGAGTTCACTGCTACACAAGTCTTTAGGTATGAGTACTGTCCTTTCCCCCCCTCCCCGCTCCTACTCTGAAGTTTAGTGGTTTACCTGAGAGTAAAAATCCACAGTACTTTTTTTTTTTTTTTTTTAAATAGTGTCTACGGGAGTATTAGCATTTTCACTGCTTTTGTTTCAGGGATTTGAGTGAATGGGCTCTCCTTTTCTTGATTTTTGCAGTGCTGGTGGTAATGCTAAAAAATAGATTTTCTTGTTTCTCCATTTTTTAAGCAGTTTGATTTTGTAAGACCTGAGCAGCCTAGAATACCTTAGGCTATTTACTCCCAGTAATGAAGCTTCATCTTTCTGGGACAGTCAGTAAGAAACAAATAATCAAATAAAAACTAGGGAGGGTTTATGAGTCTACTCCAACCAGCACTTAGTAT
This sequence comes from Crypturellus soui, assembly GCA_032275445.1. Lineage (NCBI taxonomy): Eukaryota > Metazoa > Chordata > Aves > Tinamiformes > Tinamidae > Crypturellus > Crypturellus soui. The sequence goes on along the minus strand of JAUBNY010000635.1, from coordinate 834,209 downwards.
GAACACTTTTTGAAACTGACTTGCCTGCTTGCATCTCTAGGCAGGCTGCTTCCAGCAGCAAGCTCTCCCTATGCAGATCAAGACTTCTGCAGCTTACATAAAACTGGCATTCCTGTGGCCCATTCCTCATCTTGGAAATCAACAAGCAACTTAGAAGCAACAAAATAGCATCTGAGGCAGGGCCTGCTAAATATTTAACCACAGTTCAAATTCCTTCAGGGAAGTACAGAAAAAAAGAAATTAAAGAAGTAGAGGAGTAACAATTATGTGCAGAACAAAAAGACTGTCAATGGAAGAAGAAAAACACTCCAACTCTATCTGAATAGGGAAAGCAGAAGTGTTCTCAAATTCCTTGCCCTAGATGAGAATATTTTAGTGGCACCCTAGCAGACATCATCTTCCCTTCTCCAGTTTAGAACTACAGTCACTACCCCTGGAAAAAAAAAAAAAAAAAAAAAGCAATCTGAACACTCAAATTGTGTGCATTAAATCTTAGATCCATATGACACAACTCTAAGGCAGACAAGGTGTTGCAACTCCCTTTGAAAATATAAGCTTTCCAAGCTAGAAGTATAATTTAAAATGATGGACAGGAAAAATGTCCTCCGGACTAAGGCTATATTTTGTAGCTCAGATTCCAACCCCATATGGACACAGGAAGTGAAAATTTTAATCCATCATAACCATATTTAGAAAACTTCTCTATATTGCTAAGTCTTCTAAAGGAAGATTCTACTCTTTTTTTCTCCTACATAACCTCAATACTTCAATCTTACACGAAGAAACGATTCACTCTCAAAGATCCCCAAGGCAAGTCAGCTTGAATGCCAGCCCAAACTAGCTGAGATTTAGGAGCAACTGTATATGACACTCATAAGCTCCTCCTCAGCATGATTTGTGTTTTATTGACTCAATACTCTTAGAATTGTTTTGTATCTTTAATCAAGTACTCAAATCTGTACTAGAAATCATTTGCATTTGCATTGTTTTAATGTTAAAATTCAAACCATTTAAGTTTAAGCTTGCCTGGTATTGCGCAATCTTGAGTAAATTCTGGCAAGCATAAGACGTATTGTTTCTGTACAAACAAAAGCTCCAAATAAAGTAGTCCTGCAGACAAACTTAATGTCTGCAAATCAAGATAAGCTGAGCTCAAGTATTTTAAGTTTCCAGAAAGGCTGAAAGGATCCACTTGAAGGCTAATTACCTCAGGTGTCAAGACAACCACAGAAATCTTCATGGTGAATATTATTTACTCTGGCAAGGAAGAAGCAATAAGAGAAATCACATGACATTGGCAAAATCCCTTTTGTCACATGAATAGAAAACCAAAGCTCTCCTCCAATAATAGAACTGGCAGTAATGGAAATGCTCTTTCAGTTTAAGAGTATGGATGAATTGTTTCTCAACCTCAATTCTCATGACTTCTGCTGCCCCTTTATTTTTTTGTCCTATCTTGTGACCAAACATGTCTTATCACATGAAAATTTCAGGTAAAGTCATGTTCTGGCATTTGCTCATCACGTAATCAGATGTGTAGCTGACTAAAGGCATCTAGATGAGTGATTTGACTGGAACTGCGTGTTCAGATGTGCACTCACTACAGAAGATTATCTATGATGCAGACACATGTTAGAGCACGACAACATCTATGGAGTCCACAAAAGGTTGTGTAACATGGCTTCATTAGAAGATAAAAATAAGTACAAAAGTGCATGCTTTCTACTCTTTACCTGGTCGATACCTGCCTCATGTTCTTACAGCCAACAGTTTACTACCGTTCATCTTCCCAAAAGTAAGTGCTAGGGAGTGTTACAAGCACACTTCATGAGATCTTACTCCCCAGTTCAGCTGCCTGGTAACGACCACAGGCTTAGAGCAATATAATTGCTTTGGTACAGGAATTGTATCTTTATATATATTTGAGATTCTCCCAACACAAAGTGAATCTGATGCTTAATGAGTGTGTCAAATCCCACAATACATTTATATAATAACTCAGAAAACACAGTAGAGAAGCACAGCACTATCCATTCATGTTTACAAGCCGTTGAATAAACTTAAAATTATGAATAAAACGGACAATTTTCCTTCATACAACAAACTAGGAAGCAAGCTTCCAAAATGGTCATACAGTCTATAAATTCCCTGTCCCTTAAGGTATAAAATTTTCAGGAAATATAAACCATGACAGAACATAAGAATTCTTACACTCCTAAGCTACCTGTATCTAGAGAAGATAACTTATAAGGCAAAGATAACATAATTAGCAGAACACTGTAGCCACTGGCTACCATGGCTAAATTGTTTTCGTATTATTCTCTGAAGAAGTTAAAAGTATTCAAAAACATCCAAGACTCTTAAAATATAAAACAGTATACAAGTTACAACCAGGACCTGCTGTCGCAGTGCATTTCAAATCTTTTATTTCCACGCACATACTAGACTGTCACATGAAATCTTTAGTCCTTATATCTTTTTAAGCACTATTTCAGTTGTAAAGAAAAAGATCCGCACATTTTGCTCACTAGTAAGACTGAGGGATAGATTTGGAACAGGATAAAGACAGGCAAGTACCGAAACCTACTTTTTCATGCAAATAAAGCAATACACAAATCCACTAGTTTGAGGGGAAGACAAGGACTTCTTTTCTCCATTCAATTCAGTCTTTTCAGCTTCATGCACTTGAAACATTTTTTGGAAAATGCTTTATAAATTAAGTCTAGTTCTCAAGGTCTTAACAATGACATTTAGACATTTAATTAGGAACCCATCACTTGGACTGGCATCTAAACCTTTTGTCAGAGACCTAATTCTACACCAATTTAAACATGCCATTAGTCTTATATTAACTAATAAGACTCATTCTGGCTACTGGATTGCACTGGCAAGCATTAATGCAACAGTTAAGTGAGTCTAAATGAACACCAGCGTACAGCTTTACAGTGTACACACTGAGTAGCAAGACAAAAATATAACAACCACATTTGTTTATGAGCATACCCTGTACTTCCTGGCACTTTGGATTCCATTATGAAACTGACAGTCAAATGAAGGAACATTCAATTAAGCTGTTTCATTGATTCCCGGATGAATCTAGACCTTAAATCTTTCTGGAGGTCATTCTAAATCACATTTAGAGATCTACATATGTATATTCAATACCACTGCCCTGTTTCAGCATTTTAACCCACAACCATAATCAACACATGGAATTTTAAGAAGGAGCCAAGAGGAAAAAAAAAAAAAATTACATCAGTTAATGCCATTTTCCAGCTTGTATTTTTAAACTTAGACCTGCGGTTTTCACTAAAATAACAATGAGGATCCAAAATACAGAAAAAAAAAAAAAAGAGAGAGAGCAAAGTGCAGGAACTCTACTCTGTGGGTTTTTTCTTACTCTGGTGGAAACTGGAATATTACCGAAGTTTTGAGTCACCATTCTGCTAGGCTTGGCTAAAATTAGAGTTCCATACAATGAAGGGCTTGTAGTTGAAACAATTTGGACACTGGGAAACAAATTACAAATACAGTGATCCTGCTAAAATTTGGAAGGGAGGAGAAAGACTAATACTAAGAAAATCAAAAATCCAATCTTTAAAGGATTTGGGAAGTATTCAAAAGTTGCGCTTAATCCCACTGCTGAATTACAAAGGAAAACAGCAGTCTGCAGACACGCTGTGGGGGATTTTTGCTACATTTTGTAGCAAAAAAAAAAAAGAACCAGATTCAGTTTAGTTTTGTGTTAAAATGAACAATGTCAAAGAAATATGGCCACACAGCAGACTCTCCTAACCTCGGAGCCCCATTTATCTCAATGTTGCCCACTGACACTGCTGTCTTGGCAGTGATAGGTGCCAATTATATTGTCAAGGTTACTGGCACTGAAGCTTTTCACCTCAGAAATGCTGACACCAAAGTTATCGATGCCAAAAAGCAAAAACAACAACAAAAAGAGCACTCAAAAAAAAAAAAAACTTAACATAATCAGCATTATTTTTTTTTTTCTTTTTTTTTTTTTTCTGATGGGTCTAAATTCTAGCGTGCAGTGCCTGCAGACAGGTAACACCTTGCCCCAAACTCTTTTCAAATCAAGCCCTAACTGATTAATAGGCATTAATGTGAGCCCTTAGATTTGCAGGTTTTGGACTGGAGCCGTTGGATTTTCAAAGGGAGCGGAGATCTTGCATACAGTTCTTTCTGGGCAGAAAACACAGTAGTTACAAACCATCACCATGAGACAAGGTAGGCATTTCACTTAAGAAATCCCATTATTTGGGGCATATACAGTGTTGCTTTTACAGAATGCCCAATTCAAATACCTGAACCTAAACATGGAACAGAAGAGATAGTGCTTCCTTCCAGCAATTATTAAGCTGGAAAGGCACTACAGAAGGACCAATAAAGTCTGAACTGCACTTTCAGAAGGATGTTGGTCTCTCTCTCTCTCTCATGCAAGTCAAGTGTCCTGCTGGCTATTTGGATAATATTATTGGACAGTAAAGGGATAAAATGGTCCCCCCCAAAAAAATCAATCAAACAAACAGGACAACACAGCTCAGGCCAAACACTAGGTCAACTAGGGGAAAGGTATTTTCTACTGAATAAGCAAGAGTTCTCTGAAGGTCACCCGCTTCCTTAGGCTCTTTCAAGGCATTAAGCAAATTCCTGACAGAATGTTTCAAAGCTGTGAGAACCTCAAGTTAGCATTTATTTGCACAAAAAGGTCACAACTGAAACCATGCCAAACTGCTTGCCTTTAAGAACAAGCTTGCCAGAATTCTAGAATTTAACTAAACTGCATCTATTTTTTACTGAACTGTCTGGAACAGCTAATGATTCAAAGTTGTGACAGCTACACTCTTTGCAGCCATCAACAGCAATCTGCAGACCAAAAGACTTCGGGGGAAAAAATATATATATAATATCAGATACATTGGACTGATTTAAGAACAAGTAACTACAGAGGCTCAATGTTTATTCTGATTAGCACAAAGTACGATAAATAAAACAGTAGCCTATGGCTATGTAGAAGTTTGAAGCAAAGTAGAAATTCTTTGCAAGGCTTGTATTGGAATTTAAATCTATTAAAACACTCCTATGAGTAGCCTCCAGAAAGCAATCACTAATAGATTCACTTTAGTATGCTTTTTTCAGATACTGTAAACCAGAAAATACATCATCAAAAGTTAAGAACTTTTTTGATCAATCTGCTTTGCTTTATCTTCAAAGGTGCCTTGTTTCACAGTTCGATAGCTCCTGCCATATTCCAGACAATGTCACAACATACACAAGGCAGAGGTAACTGTTGTCTATTAAAAGTGCCAATTAATATTGACACAGTTAAATAATTTAAAAATGTTACACTTTCTAATAACCCCTTTTCAGATGGTTTGACAGTAGTCAACAACTGGATGGACTGTATTATTTGATAAATCAGAAGTTATACCTTTTGAACACTATATTTTTTTAATACAGAAGCATTTTCTGTGTTTCAGGCATCCTAAGAGCAATTAGGACACAAAAATAAAAGCTTCTATTACACAAAATTAAAAGAAGTTATCATTAAAACATCTACTAGGACAACAAATCATGACTGGTAATTAGAACACATGACTATTTCTGATCTGATTCTTATGCCACAGTCACCAGAAGAGCCTAGCTCCTAGAATAAGCCAATCCTATATCCCAAGAAAGTACCGCTACCATGTTGAAATAGTAAATTTCCTTAAAAAAAAAAAAAAAAAAAAAAGCAGCATTACGGAATTCCTAGAATTAGCATTTATTCCATAAATTGTTTTTTTACATGTTACTGAACATCTATGAAATAAATGATTATCTAATTTCCTAACACAGAACCAATATGAATACGAATAGAACCATTTTAAAATGTGCTATTGCTACTTCCTCCCTTTCCTCTTTCCTCCCCTGCCTTCAAAAAACAAGCCCCAAACAAAACAAAAAACATGTTTAAACACTGCATGAGAAAATTTGGTCTTCAGGTCTACCCTACCAGTAAGGAGTAACTTCAATTCTAACTCTCCCCACCCCCCTAATATAAATACAGGCCCACATGTCACTTCAACTTCTCAGCATAAATTGCTCTGCAAAACATTCAGGTGTTTCTGTTACTTATAACTACTCTTTTACTATAAGCATATTTCCATATATTCTCCTCCAAATTCGGGCACAAGTGAGCTTAAAAAGTAACACTACTCACATATAAAACAAGCTTGGCAAATCATTTCTCTGAGAACACAGATCAGCCGCAAGATAAGACACTGTAAGCAAGAACTTTACACCCAGAGTGTAGTAACAGATACCTATAATGAGCAGGAAAAGTGTAATTATAACTATTGAATTATAGAGGAAGTCTTTCAACTATTCTACATTTATTATGAACATAAGTACCAAAAGAGAAAAAAAAATTTTATAAAAATCCCTATAAAAGAAAATCACTTTGCAAAACTCTGACAAAACAATTCTGCTCATTACATATTGTATTTCTTTCTTTTTTTTTACTACCTTACTGTTTCCAGGCAAAAGAACAAGCCCCAATAGGTCCTTTCTATTAGAACTACAGGAATATATTTTAATCTTATCGGTCTATTAATTTCCAGCACCATGCTTAAATCTCAGTTCTTATTTATATAACCATAGAGCCTCAGTCCATGTCATACTTTTATTTCTACCAATATTTTACCAATATCTGCTCCCAAATATCAGTTAAGAAAAACACTTATATACAATGAAAATTGCAAGAGACAAACCAAGGAAGAGGAAACCATTTCAGTGTTTACAGTAAAACCTCTAAGTCCTACACTGACATGCTTATTCAAGCACTCAAGTAATGTTTAGATAAACGTCATCTCCCTACCTAAAAATGAACTTTGCAATCCAAATTCAAGCTCCAGTAGAACCTGTATCAACATCAGCCAGAGAGAACTGGAGGGAAATACTTGTCACTAATCAGCTGAATTCACTTTAGAACATAGAGCAAAAAAAACTGCTGAAAATTTCTTTTCTCGAGAAACAGCACCTAAGAATGACAAAGCCATACAATTTTTAATATATGCTTGATTTAGTCTGAAGTGAACAAGCAATAGGGGTAGGCATGTGTGAGATATTGTAACAATCTCTATAAAAATGTATATAAGTAAGCTTGGAATATATACATTATATACACAGAAAACCATTACGCTATATGAGAATAGCATTAGAACAGATTTCCTGCTAAAGTCCTTTGAGTGGAAAGACAACAGCTCTGAGATCTCCATAGCAGGAGTTTTCATGAGGAAAAAAGCTCATGCAATCCTGAGAACATTTTCCATCAACAAAAGGAAAGTCACCTCATGCAATTTATGCTTTCACAGTTTCTTTGCACTCTTCTCATACCACAATGAGAAGTTCTAGTTTCTTTCCAGCTCTCCCTGCAGGCCAGTTGCTAAAAAAAAAGGCCAACTCTACCAAAAGCCAAATTCAGTTTTCTACAATTCAGCACCTTTCAGAATCTACTTATAGCAAGTAGTAATGTTACAAATAAGACTTTATATTGATATCTGATTTTTTGAAAAAGTGTGCAACTTCCACACAAAGAAAATAATCTCATGAACTAAGTCCCAAGTGATTCTTGGATTGCCAGATTTCAGAGAATAACAACATGGATGAGGTTGGAAAGGACTTTTACAGATCATTTAATCCATCACTCTGATCAAACAAGGTCATCTACAGCATATTGATCAGACAGCTTTTGAATATCTGAGGATGGAGACTCCACAACCTCTCTGGACCACTTGTTCCATTGCCTTGCTTCCTATTCCTGAGCCCCACTGAAAATCATAATGTTTGGAAAAGACCTGGAAGATCATGGAGTCCAACCATAAGCCATCACATGTAACCATCACATGTGATAAGCCATGTCCCCTAAGAGTCTCAGCTACATTTCCAGAACACTACCAAGGATGGCGACTCCACCATTTCACTCAGCAGACTTTTCCAATGCTTCACCACTCTTTCCATGTAGAAATTGTTCCTAATGTCTAACCTGAACCTCCCCTAGCACAACCTGAAGCCATTTCCTCTTGTTCTATCAGTAGTTATTCTGGAGAAGAGACTGACCCTCACCTAACTACAATCTCCTTTCAGGTAGCTGTAGGGAACAATAAGCTCTCCCCTGAGTTTCCTCCAAACTAAATAACCCCAGCTCCCTCATCTTCTTTAAACTCTCCTTTCAGATACTTACGTGCATTGACAAGATCTCCCTAGCCTTCAGTCAACCCCAGCTCTCTCAGACTCTCCTCATAGGACAGATGCTCCAGTCCTCTGATCACCTAGGCAGCCCTTCACTGGACTCACTCCAGTAGCTCCATGTCCCTCTTGTAGCAGGGAGCCAAGCAAAGAACACAGGGCTCCAGATAGGACCTCACCAGGGCTAAGGACAAGGGGCGGCCCTGCACAAGGGGCAGGAGGGGAGGATAAGCAGGGACTTCCTTGACCTGCTGGTACTGCTGTTTCTTACGCCTCCAGATAGCACTGGCCTCTTGGACACAAGGACACTTTGCTAGCTCATGATCAGCTTGTCCACCAGGAAGTCCAGGTCCTTCTCTTCAGAGCTCCTTTCCAGCAGGTTGACTCACAGTCGCCCTATACTGGGCAGCACAGTCTGCCCTGTATTGGTATACAGAGCTATTGTTCCCCAGATGCATCCTCACATATTCTATAACAAGTCCCTTGCTGAACTTCATGAGGTTCCTCTCCACCCACCTCTCCAGCCTGTCCAGATCTATCTGAATGGCAGTGCAGCCTCCAGTTTATGAGCCACTCCTTCCAGGTTTGTATAATCAGCAAACTTGCTGAGTGTGCTTTTTGCCCCTCATCCAGGTCACTGCAGAACAAGTTGAACAAGACTGGACCCAGTATTGACTCATGGGGGACACCACTAGCTACAGGCCTCCAAGTAGACTTTGTGCCACTGATCACAGTCCTTGGAGCTCTGCCCTTCAGCCAGTTCTACTATAGAATACAACTGTGATTTTTATGTACTCTTCACTCTTTAAGAGAAGCATTATTATATTATTTCACATGAGCCTAAATTTTTCTACTGAATTATGAAGTCCGATTAAGTTTGGCCTGTTATTCTATTAGAGATTAATAGTTCTACCAGCACACGAGTAAACTGCATCTCTGAAGAACAGCTTTGCACTTACAAAAGATACTTCAAAATGCTAGTGATTCTCATTTTTTTTCCCTGTTTACCATTTTAAGCTATTTGTGCTCTAATACAACTGTACTAACTCAAAAGATATTCTTGCTTGCTTAATTTTATTTAAGGTAAAGCCAAAGTAATATCAAGTAAAGGCCAATATTCTTTTTAATTTTTCTTCCTACTTCCTCTCCCACTGACTTCAATGAAACACAGCACACAAACTCAACGGCAGTTTCTGACACTCTGAGTGAACGCTTACTGCCCAGGGGCTTCATCCTCTGGCTGCACCTGATCCAACAAGACACAGGCTTTCAAGTAACATGAAAGATTAACATCCAATAATAAAAATAGTGTTATATAACAGCACTTCATCAACTACTGTTGAAATCACTGCCATAGACTATTTTAACACTACTTTAGTGATTTAGTACTTACGATCATAAACTGAGTTAATCAGAATCAAAAATCCACAGAACTTTTTGAAATATTTATGATTGCATTAACAATTTTATTTCTTATTCCTGAGCTGCTTCATAGAAACAGGAGAAGGTAGCTACTACAGAAAAAAATCCACATTATCTTGTTTTTAATCAAGGTAAGAATTTTCAAAACCTAGTCAAGAATCAATTAAACCAAATCTTACTTTTTTCTTTTCACTTGACCATTACAGTATTAATAAAGTTCCATTATGAAATACATTGATGTTTAGTATTAAATGTGATCATGGATGGGCCTAACTCCCTGACATAAGAGATTAGCTAGCTATAAGAAACTTCTAGAAATAAAAGTTATGAGGATAGGAATATATACACATTAATGTATTTTTAAAGCATCCAGAAGATGCTTCAAAGAGTAAGTGTGCACTAGGGCTAAGAGTTCAAAGTTACAGACTAAAGGTCACCAAAACCATGAAGTTTTTGTGTACAGTGGCACATCACACTGTTGAGGGCTTTTAAACTTGATATTGCAAAAACACTGCAATTGCAATGTTAGTTCCTTGACATTTTTTACAACAGGTACCTCAGTATCAAAACTTCAGATACTTGAGCAATTTTTCATTACACTTGCAAAAATGTGTTCTTACACACAACAGTGTTTGCCTCTGTGCTATTTAGAAAGCACTGTCCATACTATCCCTGCCATCTCAAACTCTTAAGTGCAAAATTTGAAATGTTTCAACAAATATCATTTAGATTTCCCGAGTTTTTGATTCTTTTCCTCTATCCCACTAAGTATAAATACATTTTACTGAATTATGCATTTTTATTTATTTTTGAAGAATTTATTGAATTTTTGAACAATTTATTTAGAACAAGTACTTGCAATTGCAAGGCCTTTTTCACTGGGCAGAAGTGTTCTGTAAACAGTCTTTATCATAACAAGAGGACACGTCAAGGAGATTGGGGCATAACAGCAATCTCACAGCATTCACTTTAACAAGTGTAGTACTTCTTGAGTGACTAGGACTAGAGAAAACCATGTGGCCTACAATTTTGGTCAGACCAGGTTTAAAAACATAAAATTACAGCACCTGAAGACAACAGGGGAAAAAGCAGGCTCTTTGTTTTTTCAATTGGAGTGGCACAGTCATAATTAACTCCTGCCTAGTCCCAGCCTACCAAAATGCCATTTCCACAATTGCTGCTAACCGAGACACATGCTCCCTTTCCAAGTACAGATTGGGAATCTGTGCTTCCCCACAGCAGCACATAAGTTTTCTCCTACCACTCTGCAGCTGTAGAAACCCAGTGAACAAACTAGCTTCTGCAGAAGTTCATTTTGGATTTAGGCAAATTATAATTTTCTGAGGCAGCTCTACCAGGAGGCCTGCTTCCCCCCTTCCACGGCCACAGTCATCCTACAGCCTAGACTAGCCACGACGGAGGCCTGGGGGACCCGCAGGTCAGTCAGTTACCTCGTTCAGCAACGCAGCTCCCTGCCCGTCTGCTCCGCACCACAGAAGCTCCCGCGCGGCTGCTCTGCTCACACCCGACCTGCTGCAGACGAGGAGAGCCGCAGCTGTGCCATGGCTAAGAGTTAACCCAGAGCTTTTTATTACTTCTAACGAGGCTCTGAGCGCCTCCGAGAGCCCGCGCGCCCCCGCTGCGGGACTCACTCACCTGAGCGCCGCGCTCCTGCCCGCGGCTCCTCCGCCGCCGGGCCGAGGTGCGCGCGGCCACCAGGGGCAGCCAGCGGGACTGGGCGCGCATAGGGGCCCGGCAGCCGCTCGTCTGCGCCCTCCTCAGCGGCGAGGGCCGGCGCCTGCCCCGGCCCCGGCCGCCCCTCACTCGCTGCCTCCCGCAAGCCTCCTCGCCGCCATCTTCCCGGGACGGAGCGGGGCGCGCAGGCGCAGACGGGGAGATCCCGGCCGCGCTGCGCATGCGTCGCGGTGGGCGCTTCCTGCTCAGGCGCGCTCGCGGCGCGCACCTGTTGCGCGGGGCGAGGCGCGCGTGGAGCAGCCGTTAACGGGCAGCCGCCGCGTGGTGCGGCGTGGGCGTGAGCTTGCTGTTCCTCTGCAGAGTGGGATCTGCAGCGCGGCAAGCTGGGCTGGAGCACAGGGCAGAGGCGGCAGATGGTGAGAGCCCAAAACAGGCTCAAATAGTAACGGTAAAATGAAAGTAATCTGCGACGGGCCGCCTGCCACGATTTGGAGAATAGGTTTTTGGCAGCGTGATGCCTAGGTCCTTCATCGCTTTTGGCTGATTGCCACCAGGTCCTGATGACCTACCTTTTTGGGCTCCTACTTCCTATCAAGCTACTTCAAAGTGATCCGGTTCCTCTGGCCTCTCCACTCTAAAGCAGGTGTAGGGCTGCATCTCTGCCTAGCACCCCCAATTGTAGTCTGACACAGATAGTTCTTTTGAGCCTTTGTGCTACAGCTTTGACATCCCTGAGCCTCTCTCTCAGGCCTTTGTCACTAGCAGTCTCACTGCATTCCTTTTTTCTCGCTTTCCTACCAGTTTTTGATGTATTTAAAGACTTTCTTACTGCCAGTTTGTGCATCCTTTGCAAAGTGCTTTTCAAATTCCTTTTTAGCCCTAAGCAGGTTTAGCCTAAACATTTCCTGTTTAAATTTGACCTGCTGCGTTTTACAGACTTCCTGTCCTCCTCATTTAGACTTGGAAAAGTTCTGCCCCATCATTAGGATCAAAGAAATCACCTTATTACTTACCCATTCACAGTCCTTCTCAGAGCTCATCATTAGAGATAATACTAGCCTGTGTTACAACCTTTTGTCAAACTGCTGTGCACAGATTTCTACTTTTACACTTCAAGGGCCTTAAAATTGTGTTCTACAAAACAATGTCACAAATAACTAATGTGAACTGATGCTGTTTTAGCTAATATAATGAAAATTAGCTTGGTGAGCTAATGTTAGATGCTCCAAATGGTATATTTTATCTAATCAAGTGGTGTGTCAGACTGGATATTTGAAAGACAATAGTGCAAAGTATATATATATATATTTTTAAGTTCAGTCACCCTTAGATTCTCCTTGCCTAAAAGATAGATGATTACAATCTTAAGTTAATTTCCTAAAGAATTTGGAATAAATCAAAGGGTGTCTCATTGTGTGGGACACTCAGGTCAGTAAAAAAAAAGCATGTAGCATGTGTAATGTTCCTCTTCATGGAAAGCAAGAAACTTTCAAAATGTTTTGAATTCCATTTATGACCATCTGTCTTCAAAAAAATTGCATTTGAATGCTGAGTGGAGAATTCTAGCAATGAAAGCAACTAATGTTAAAAGGGAATTCATCTTACAGTGCATGCCATTCAGGAAGACTGAAAACTTAAGAAAGATATGATTTTTTTTTCTTTTCATATTTATTGTTTCCTAAAGAGGAAAATCATAAAGAAAGAAAGAAGTTGTGGAAAAGAATCATAAAGAAATCATAAAGAGAAGAAAACAAAAAAAATCATTAAAAAGACAGATCAAAACAATGATGGGAAAAAGAATTGCTGGCAGTAATGGCATTTGCAGTCCGTACTTTGAAGGACATCTAGTTAAATCAAATAAACAGTGAATTTGACTACAAGCTAAAATTTATGATTAGTTGGGTGAAGTGCTGGATTCAGGCCTGTCTCCACAGGAAGAAAGCAGGGAGAGTGTCTGTGCTGGCAGTAATGCTGGTGGGCTCTGGGGTATGCGGAGAGCATTTCAAGCAGCAGCTGCGGAGCTTTTCCAGCTTGGCTCCTCCCTGGCCCCTGTGGCTGAACACCTGCTGTAGCGCTAGGGAGGAAAGTGACTTTGGCTTATACACCATCTGCCTCAGTGAAAGGGACGCCACGTATCAGTCCGATCTGCCCTGTACAAAATAACGAAATACAAAAGAAGTGGAAAAAAACAGTAAGTAGTTATGATTCTCAGGAGACTTGGTCATAAATGGTCTAAGTTGTGCTGTAGGGAAACTTGTACTTTAAAATTCACGGGAATGTGCCCTGGAAATTTGCCCTCTGCTTTCCTTCCATTGCTCCCTGTCCTGCCGCCACTGCCCTCTCAAGGAAGGGGACATAGAACTTGTCTATGTGCCTGCTGAGCTGTCCATTATACAAATGTGTGAGTGGTGTACATAAGTATCAGGAAAAGAGGAGACTAGATATTTTTAACACACGTTTGAAATAGGCTGCTTTCCTGTCATCCCAGCCTGCTAGCCAATCACTCATCTGAAGATTTTTATTATTTATGGTTTTGTTTTTCAGAACACTTTAAGATGTTTCAGATGTACATAAGTTCTGCCTGAACGGTTTAATCTGAAAACTTAAGGCAATATGCCAGAAACAGATTTCAAAACCTAATGGGAGATGGAAAATGACAGTACCACTAATTAGGTAGAAATGAACAAGCTGATCATATTGAAGATTGCACCCTGAAAAATCACGGTTGATTTTAAGGTGCCTCTACCCACCAATGTTCTCTGGTCATCACTTCATATCTTCAGATTTTAGTGTAAAATGAACCATTTTCAGAAGTGATGTCCCACAGGCATTTTGGCAGCTCATTCTGAAAAGCTTTCCTATTGGTTTTAGGTTTCCTTGGCTTTAAATAAATGCATGATAAATAGGTTACTTGTCAATGAGGTTAACTGTATTCCTAAGTAGAATATTCTCCACACTCTACCCTGAAAAGCATTTCTCAGAATTAGTAGTTGACAGTTTGGTAGTGCAAAATCTGCATAGTGGAGTTAAAATCTTGTAGGAGCCATTTTGAAAAAAATTACCTTGCAAAACAAGGGATAGTCCAAAGGACTACATATTAACATGTAAAACTACCTATAGAGTCATTAGTTACTGTTTTTACAGATTCCTGCTATTGTTGTCTTATCCTTCTCTATTAGATTATTTCTAATCCTATAGGCAAATGATATTTAACAAGAAGAACTTTTCTTTTTTATGCTTGGTTTAAGCAGTTAATGGCCCAATATTGAAATGTCACTGACAATGTGGTTAGCCTTGTGCTAGACAAAAGAATATTAAAATAAATTTTGAGACTTACATACTTATTTGCTGGATTTTTTTCTTTCTCTCACATGGTTCTTATTTGAGAAGCAGTGTACTTCAGTGACTGTAGTACTGATCTGGGATTTAGGAAACTCAAAGTCTTCTCCTGTCTCTACTTATAAATCCTGCTGTAACACTGAGCAAATCATTTCACTTCTCTGTGAATGGTTAGCCATCAAAACTTTCCCCTGTCATGTCTATTTAATCCTCTCAGGGAATCCTCTCCTCCTTCTAAGTCAGGTGTCTATGCAGTGCCAGCTCTGCAGAGTGGATCCTCTTTTTGTCACATCCATAATACAGAGAAAAGCAGAAATATATAATTTAGAGAAAGGCAGAAATAAACTCTGAAAATAAGTTGTCAAAAAATCCCAGAATGAGACAGTGTTGAATTTCTTGAATCAGCTCATTTTATTCAAAGGAAAACAGAATCAAGGAAGCAAAACAGGTGAATTTTCTATAAAGTAAAAAAAAAAAGAAA